>CM033122.1:13134205-13232173 GCA_019321725.1 Paulownia fortunei | reverse complement strand
TCAGCAGCAGGTTGTTGAAATGTTTCTTAAGGGCATTCAATTTAGGGAAGCCATGAGAGAACTCCCAACCAACGCGAACTTGAAAGGCTTAGCAAGCTTCTCAATCTCTACATCCGAAAACTCCAGGTAAGCTATATCATTGTGTTTATCGATTACACCAATGGAGGGAAGGACAGCAAGGGATTTGGATTGGGTACGGGGGGAGGGAGGGGAGTGCAGGGGGCGATGCCCGAATTTGATAATATCAGCGAAGGAATGAGGAGGCAGCCATGGCCGCGGCAGAGGTAGTTCAGGACTGAAAAAAAAAGAGTAAAAATCGACACTAGAATTTTTATTATAGAAATGGGATTTGTAGGCCGAGGGGAGGGTCAGGAGATGTATGAGAACTAATGGTCAAAAATTTGGACGGTCGGAGGCCGCTGAAAATGCCAAAAATGGCGATTTGCAGAAATTAAATTAGGAGAATGAGTGAAGGAGGACGAGCGATTTGGGGGCTACCATGGTGAAGCAGCGACGGGCAGGTGCCCGGAGGTCCAACGGGTCCGTCACAAGTGATGGGGCGCCAGCGATGGCAGACCCATCGAGGAAGATGGGAGATGAGCGGGAAGGGGGGTTGGCGGCTGGTAGAGAAGGGGCTAGGGTTTGGGAATCTAGACAGAGAAAAAATTCTAGAGAGAAAGTGATTTAGGGTTTAGGATTTTAGATTGGCCTGATTTTGGGATTTGGTGTTCTGATTGACATCTCCGATAAAGTGCTTTGATTTTGAGGTCTTCAGCATTGTCCCTAATTATAGAGGTGACGGAGAATTCATTGGTGTATAATTTTCCGGAATTCATGTTTTCATAACTGTTGATGGAGGAGTTTTAATCGGAGAGTTCAGCCCTTATTTCATTTGTGGAGCAAAATATTTCATCACAAACAGTCGATGCAGTTGCATGTCGGGGTGCAGCTGTTCCAGCAAATACTTCAACAACCTGTGGAGTCAGCATTGCAGCAGTCATAACAACCTCTTGTTGTGCAGAAACAGCAACAAACTGAGCAGCATCAGGCAGGGCAGGAGCATGCAGGGCATCTGGCAGACAAGCAGCAGGCAGATCAGCCGGCATGGCAGTAGGCTGGCCAGCATGCAGGGCGGAATTGTTGGCATGGCACTTAGAATCGAAATCATTTCCATCAGGTTCAAACAGAAACATATTTCTCAAAAGGTCATCTATGAAGACCCCCCTCCTTATTGTTCATTTTGTAAGCATATGGGACATGAGGTTGCTAGATGTTTTGAAAATGGCAATGCCCCTAAGCCTCCTCCTAAAGTCCAGAAATCTAAGCAACCTGCACTCCAAACAGGTAAGTCTCTGCCCATTTGAAAAAAAAAAAAAGAATATTAATGTGAATTCTGGTGTTGATGATATGCCTAGCTCTAGCTCTAATAAAATTACATTGATGACTGATGTTGAGAGGCTGATTGTCCCCCACAGTCTGTGTGCTGTGGAAATAGATAATGTTGGCTTTTTTGTTTTGATTAATGAGATATGCTAGAGCCTAATCCAGCTTTGCCCCATGTTGATTGGTCCAATAGGAATGATAGTCAAAAACGTAAATTAAATTTAACTCTCAGTTTGTGATATTTATTATTAATGGTTTCATCTAATAGTGTATGTTTTGTGTTGTTTCACCTTTATTTTTTTAGCCACACTTTAGGTGATATTTCTTAAACTCTACTTTTCTATCTATTTTTTACATTGGGGACAATATCTCGATTAGGTTGGCGGAGGGATAGTTGATATCATGATTTGCATGTTCAATGTGTGTTTTTCTATTATTTTATTTTAAAAAAAAATCAAGCATGTTTTCTTATGGGTCCGTTGAAACCATGAAAAATAGTGGTAGAGTAAAGGGTAATAGTAGCACTCTTGAGACGCATCCATATTTTTTGCATAACATGGCAAGTTTGTGAATTACCAAAAAAAAATTATTTTTTTTAGTTGTAAAGGTTTTTCCAACTTCAATTATTAAAAGTAAGTATGAGTAATGTGGTTTAATTAATGGTGGGTGTTGTTTTGGACTTTGATGTTGTTATTTTGTTAATATATTTTTTGCGATAATTATACTCAAATTTTTTTTCACAAATAGTTATGTTATTCAGTGTGAAGACAATCATGTTAAAATAAGAAGTTTTTATGCCTTCGCTCTAATCATCACTTGGATTTTCAACATGTAGAGGTTGAGTATTAGGACTTTTTCTTTTGGTTTGTCAGGGTGAATGACTAATAGAGCACCACTAGCCTAAATACACTATTATCTAACCTTTATTCTAAAAATGATTTGGAGTTTAAGAGACATTCTCTTGACAGGGTGAACTTGCAAAATAAATTTAGGTTGGAGTAGAAGATAAGTGTGGGGGAGTTTCTCTTTATAAAAAAAAATACAAAGTGCTAAAAATATTACGAGTTACAACTAAAAATAGGATGTTGCAAGATGAAAAAAAATGAAGAGGGGTCCAATTCAATAATAATAGGCCCTAGTGTTGAAATTCGTGGAGTTTGAGATTTCTTCATCTAAAAACTTTATGTCTCTAATTCCATGAAATTTTTGAAACCTTTGTTGTATTTTATCTTTTTATTTCCTAACCACATCACTATCCTTTGGCCTCATTACAACATTTGTTGAAAACATTTTGATTTCGTATGGTGCCTTTATGTAGTTGAGATTTGCACCAAAAGAAGAGCTTATGGTGTTTAACTTTTCCATTAGAGATTGAGTGATGGTTTTTGTAAGATTCCATGAAAATTCACTTATTTGAAGCATGCATAGTTTCGTTAGTATTGACATTAATTATCCACACACATACACACACACACACACATTTGAGTATGCTTATTGTAGAAATGTATTGACTTTTGAATGATTGAGAGTTAAACTTAACACTTATTTGATTTTATTTTTATATTACTTTATTACTTCATGAGAATAATAATTGAAATATAGTTATCATAGGTGTTTGTGGGTATCACCGTTGTAAACCCTCACGAGACTATAACTCGTCGTCTATGAATTACCTAGGGGTTTAAAGGCTTATTGTATATGCTAAATGCAATCATGATTTTCTATTAAAGTGGATTAGTTTAGATTCATTTTAGGCTTGTTCGAGGACAAGCAAGGGTTAAATGTGAGGGAATTTGATAAGTGCATATTTTAATATATTTTTGTATCAAATTCTTTATACTTTTCTTGATTTATTCTTGTTAGTATTACTATTTTGTTAATATTTTGTGTTAGGGAATCAATGAATATAAAAAGATCCAAATAAACATGTTTTTAGACTTGTGCATTTTTTGTATTTTTGGCATAACTCCATGATTAAAAGACGTAGGACTTGAATATTGCTTCATTTGAAAGCTAAAAGATAGAACTATAACTTTTCTAGTTGAAAGTTTAACCTAATTCAGTTTTGATTATAACAGAAAATTCGTCCAAGTAGTTGCATAAAATGGATCATCAAATATTTGAATCAGAGTTCAGCCCAATATTGACTTATTTGACCAATTTGATCATATCTCTTAAGTTCAAATTAATTTTGGGCTTAAATTTGGATACGTTACACACAAGAGTAAAAAAACAAATTTTCTAAAGACAAGATGATGAGAAAATATATCAAAATAGTAAAAACATATGTTGTAATATGTTGTTGTTAAAGGATGACTCTTGAACATGATTCGGTAATTTGATCATATCTCTCTCATCCGATAACCAAATTTAACAAATGATATATGAAATATATTAACACCAAAAAATCGGCAACTTTTGTTCTTTACTCATAATCAAAATATGGTTGTATCTGACCTAAAAATGTAATTTAATCGGGTATGTGATAATTTTGAGAATTTGGTGTAACAATTTATCAACTCTTGGCCACTAGCATACCATTTGATTAACTCTTCTATTATTTGTTTGGCATCTAGTATACTCCAAGTACTATAAATAGTACGTGTATTTTCTTTAGGTTAAGTTTTCTACTAGTAACGTATATTTTCTAATAGTGTAAGTTTTTTAATAGTAATATAAATGTATTCTCTAATTTCTCTTCTATTTTTAGTCTTTCCAACTTTTATTATGTCTTTCTAAATTTCATTTGTTGAGAAAAAAAGATGAACCTCTTAATGGAGGAAGAAGAACGGTTATAAGGATAGAAAATGTTTAAGTATGTTATATTATTATTTTAATTTTTTATCTAAATCCTACTTATTTTGTGTTGATTCTTAATTTATATATCTCCAATGACACAACAAATACTTAAATTTATTTAGCTTATTGTACAGTTCTACCCCACCGACTGTTAATGTAAAATCTTGATTTGTTGTTAATAAATGTGTATAAATGTTTGATCCCATAAATAAATATTGGCATTGAGAGATAATTTACAAATAGTAAAACAATATCATGATTATCTTATTGCATGAGCAATTTGATAATATTTTTCCATTGGAACTTTCATTATGTATGGATTCCAATTGTGACAATTAAGAGAGGTAAAAAGGATAAATAATCATTTATCTATCCAAAACTTAAGAGTGGATCTCTAATCCTCAATACTTTTATTACTTTTATTCTTTTTAGTTACAACATACATTAATTTTTTATATATTTTGAATCACATAAATCTCATTTTATTTAGAATTAGAATTATGAATTCTTCAAGCAACTTCCCTATGGATCGACATTGAACTCACAAAAAATTTATTATTTAATACAACTTGCACTTGAATTTGTAACATTTAAGTTGTAGCACATGTCTTTGTAACAAAGTAGTCAAATTTCAAAAGTTAAATCTTTGTCAAGCAATCACAAAAGTAATTTCATTTATTTGTTTATCCAAATTGTTTAAAAAATAATCATTGTCTTGTAGAAAAATAAAAGTAATTTCTTTCTTTTTTCAAAAATAAAAAGAATTGAGACAATGAGCAAGCTTTGTTAAATCATTAATAATATCATATTATATATAATGATAATGAAAAAAATAGAAAAATATCAAAAACTACTTACCTCAAATTCCAAAACTTGCCATATCATGAATGTTAAAACACCACTTAAGCTTTCTCAACCAAATCTAAATCTAATTTGAATGTTAAAGCACCACTTAAGCTTTCTCAACCAAATCTAAATCATAAATTAGATCGCGGAATATAATTGAAATCTATCGACCAGAATACTAAATGATGCTGGAGGTTTTCTTATTCATGGAACTATATAGTCCACCTTTTCAACATAAATTAGATTGCGGAGTATAATTGAAATCTATCGACCAAAATATTAAATGATGCTGGAGGTTTTCCTATTCATGGAACAATAGAGTCAACCTTTTTAACATGCCCACTCTCAATCCAATCAAGTATTTATATATTATTACAAAAATTTGATTTGCTAAGTTGTTTAGCCCAAAAGCTAATTGATACAGATTTAATACCCTGATTGATATAATTACGTTGCTTAATAAACTATTAAACAAAGCACAAGAATACATGAATACTTCAGCCTCCAAATAGTCATGCGAATGGGCCCATTTATGAGTCTTGATAGACACAATTCTTAATGCTTTTGCTTTCCCAATTATCGTATAACCCCACATGTTCAGATAAGCGGTTCACATTCTTTTATTCAATAAACACCCACAAGAACATCTGTTCATAACCAAAATTCCATTCGGTTTTCCATTCAAATTTGCCCTATTTTTATTTTATTTTCCTTTCCTCTTCATCCTAATAACCTCTAGAATAAACAAGGATTAATGTATTAGACGTGTAAGAATAGACACTAACCTCAGCCCCAAACTCGGTTTCTCTATTTTCCCTTTGCCGAATTTCTGCACTTGACCCCTGCTGTTGTTCTCTTTTCTTGTAGTGGAATTTTTTTAGTAACTTAAGCGAGGTATTTATAATAGAGTCCTATTTTGTTTTGATTATCAATTACTCTCAACTCCTAATAACCCGAGAATTCTAATAATTTAAATACCCCTTAAAATTTCAAATATATTTCTAATAAGCCAAAACTAATATTTAACAACTTAGCCCTTGTAATCAATAGTCACATTCTGAACTTCATAAAAACTTTCTTAGATTTATAAGCAAACCAATATGCACAAAATCAAGTATGAATATTATTATTAATTGTAAATACATGCTTTTAGAGCACTTCTATTCGTAAGTCTCAAACGAGTTCAAATCATGTATGAATATTATTATTAATTATAAATACATACTTTTAGAGCACTTCTATTCGTAAGTCTCAAACGAGTTCATCCTTGATAGCAGGGGCTTCCAAGAGGGATGGATTTGATGATATATGCATCAAAAGCCCAAATAAAAGAATTAATCAAATCATGGTTTGAAAACTAAGTAAAGGATCAATGAGTTCCTCAACTATTGCATCATGGGGGTAATGTAGTAACGACTTAAAAAGAATAGGTTGGGATCCAATGGTCCTTCCATATCTAAATGGATGAACCTACCTCAACACACCATCGTTACTTGACTCAACAATAACAAGATCTCTCCACTCTGTGATAGAATCAATTAATGGAAGAAGAAAACAGATCAGAGGATCGAATGAGAGAATCAATCCTGGTGGGGAAAATTTCAACACCACACTATTGAACAAAGAGAGAATAAGATACAATCTGAAAACCAAGAACTCCGATTACTTGACTTCTTGACTGAGTTTATGCAAGCTGTCTTGCAGTTACAATGAACTCTCAACAGATTCACTTACAGCACTCAACTAATAAGTTGCTAGTTACTAATAGAATTGCTACATTCCTTATCACGTTTCACTCTTGATTATTTCTAAAGTTATATTTTTAACTTATAAAATTGTCATTTGCCCTTATTGCGTTTTCTATCAAAAATATCTTCCCTCCTAAAAACAATCCTTGTCCTTAAGGATTGAAGTTTCGAAATTTATGCTGAAGATCATACAAATTCTCCCCAAGTGTTTTCCTCTGGTGGTGCATTGTACCATTTGACCAACACTTGTGTAATTGGCTTGTTATTCCTTATGCAAGTTGTCTGTCCAAGATTGCTTCTGGCTCCAAAAACAATGTGTCCATGTGAGGTGAGCATCACTGGTAGATTAGACCTGCAAGAATGATTACCTATTTTCTTCCTAAGCTGGGAAATATGGAATGTGGGATGAATTTCAGAGTTATGTGGTAATTGTAGTGTATAGGCTATCTGTCCCAGTCTTTAAATGATTTGGAAGGGTCCAAAATATTTAGGTGATAATGTGTGGTAAGAGTGTGCTCTCAAGGAAAGT
Source organism: Paulownia fortunei (assembly GCA_019321725.1). Taxonomy (NCBI): domain Eukaryota; kingdom Viridiplantae; phylum Streptophyta; class Magnoliopsida; order Lamiales; family Paulowniaceae; genus Paulownia; species Paulownia fortunei. The sequence continues at coordinate 13,224,868 of CM033122.1, read as the reverse complement.
TGTCTATAGGATTGTAATTTGACAAGAACCCAACCTCCTACCTCTAATACTCTCTCTGTCCTTGATTTATTAGCTTCTTGTTTCAATCTAGCTTGTGTAGCAGTAAGGTGTTGCTTAAGTAGCCTTATTGTAGCTTCTCTACTTTGCAGACTTCTATCAATAGCTTCATTAGGAGTCTGAAATGAGATATAAGGATGATGTACTTGTGGCTTCTGTCCATACACTCATATGGAGATGATTTAATGGCTGAGTGATAGGTCACTTATAACTTGAACACATTATCCATGAAAGTTTAAGCTACAATTATTGCAGTGTAAGGATGTTTCAACGGCATGAAATGAGCATACTTACTCAATCTATCCACTACCACCAGCATCGTGTCTTTTCCGACTTGACTCAAGTAATCCTTCAATGAAGTCCATTGAGATATCCTTCCAGATATTATCAGGAATAGAGAGTGGTTGCAGAAGTCCAGGACTTGCTACATTTTCTCCCTTGCACCTTTGATATACTTCACATCCTTTGATGATTCTACAGACATCCCGTTTCATTCTCTTCCAGAAAAACACCTGCTTTATTCTTTGTAACGTCGCCTTAATACCAGAATGACCGCCTAATGAGCTACTATGGTACAACTGTTACATCTTTTGATCTGTCTTCCACCATTCTTGTACTTTCTGAAGTATATTTGGGTTTATTGAAGAGATGTTGGATAGTGAGCTCTTAGTTTCTTGTTCTTGATCATGAATTCTTCTAGAAAGAGCATCTGCCACCACATTTTCGGGCCCATTTTTTTATAGATTATAGTATAATCGTATCTCATAAGTTTTATTAACCTTTTTTTGCTGAATTGGTGTTGACACTCTTTGTTCCAGGAGGTAATTTAAGCTCCGATGGTCAGTCTTAATTGTAAAATGCCTGCCTATAAGATAAGGCCTCCAATTCTGCACTGCAACTACAATTGCTAACATTTCTTTTTCATATACAGACATGGCCAAGTTTTTAAGGGATAAAGCCTTACTCATATATGCTACTGGTCTTCCTTGTTAATGTAGTACTGCTCCAATGCCCATCAATATCTATAATGAATTCCTTGTTAAATCAGGTAGTATCAAAACTAGAGGAACACTCGTAACCTCCTTCCAAGTGGTTAAATGCTTCTGAAGCCTTCTCATCCCAACGAAAACCATCATTTTTCAGTAGATTAGTGAGTGGCTTAGCAATTTTCCCATAATCTTTAATGAACCTTCTACAATATCTTGTAAGCCCTAAGAATCCCCTCAATTCTTTTATATTCTTTGGTAGTGGCCACTTAATCATAGCTTCAATCTTTTGAGGATCTGCCGATACCCCTTTATTTGAAATCAAATGACCCAAGTACTCTATTTTATCGCTACTGATACTTACTTTTCACAAATAACTCGTTCTTCCTCAACAAAACAAGTGCTTCTCTCAAATGTTTCAAATGTTCATCCCAATTGGAGTTATATATTAAGATGTCATCAAAGAATACTAAGATAAACTTTCTAAGGTAAGGTTGAAATACCTTGTTCATGAGACTTTGGAAGGTTGAGGGTGCATTTGTAATCCCAAAGGGCATGACTAAGAATTCATAATGTCCATAATGTGTTCTCAATGCTATCTTGATTATGTCTGCTTCTGCCATTTGAATCTGATGATAGCCCGATCTCAAGTCCTGCTTAGAAAACACATATGCTCTATGTAATTCATTAAGCAGCTCCTTTTTGATAGGAATTGGAAATTTGTCCACCGTTTGTCTATTGAGTTCCCTACAGCCTATGCACATTCTCCATTTGCTATCTTTTTTCTTAACCAAAATCACTGGTGAAGAATAGGGACTAGTACTGTCTCTTATTATTCCAAAGTCTAACATTGTCTGCACTAACTTCTCTCTCTCATTTTTGTGATGCAGAGTATATATATGGCCTAACACTAACAGGTGGTGATTCTCCTTTTAGAACAACTTGATGATCATGAGACCTATAGGGTGGTAAACCATGTGGTTTTGCAAACACAATAGAAATTTCTTCAAGAATGTTGTCTAACTCAGTGTTTGCTCCGTTTTCCACTCTTTTCCCTTCAATATTGGATAACTGACCTTGAGATATATCCTTCTGCCGAAATTTACCAACATGCATCATAGAAATTTGAGCAGGTTTCTATAATATTTTCCTCATTTTACCCCTGCAAATCAACTTAATAGATGAAGGTTGCATGCCTCTTAACACCACCTTTTTACCATTCACTAAAAACTCCATTTCAAGCTTACTGAAATTCCAACTGATGTCTCCTAGTGTCACTAGCCACTGCAGCCCCAAAACCACGTCACATCCTCCCAAGGCCAAAATCATCATATCAGTAGTGAATGACTATCCTTGCATCTTTCAGGTAAAGTTTCTGCACATGTATGTACTGTAAATCTTATTTCCATCTGCTACTAAGACTAGAAATGGAGTGGTGGTTTCCAATTTGCAACCTAACTGCTTTGCAACCTCAATATCCAGGAAATTATGTGTGCTACCCATATCAATTAGCACATGTACTGTCTTCCCTTTTACCATCCCTGTCACCCTCATAGTTCTAAAATTGTGAACACCAGTTAAAGCATGCATCGAAACATGCGATCTATTACCAGGTTCTTCAACGTATTCTTCCTCCCTATCTTCGTTTCTTGCTGCTATTTCTTGTTCCTCCTCCTCTTCACCTTCACTTTCAAGTACTTCCATAACATACAGTTGTTTCCTATTCTTACACTAGTGTCCCACAATAAATTTTTCATCAACTTCTTGAGGTGTCGGCTTCCTTCGTGGGGTTTCATCAACCTCAAAAAATTGTTCGCACTTAAAACACCCAACCTTGCAAGTTATTCCTATCAAATTTGGGAAACTCTAATTTCGAGCATTTAGTAGGGAATTGGTACCCTTGTGCCCAGGCAGCCTGCCCCTTTTGAACCTGCGATTCCTCTCTACTTCCAAAGATCCACCTTGTTCACCACCATTTCTTTGGTTGGCCACTTGACTCATAGCCATAGCTGCAATTAAATTGTGAATCTCCTCAATGGATTTGTCATTCTTCTCCGAACTAATTTTTACTTGTTCTCTCAAAGCATCAACATCTTTCCTGAGATCCACAGATCGAGTTCCTTCTGCCATTTGTATCAAGCCGTCGGGGACTGACGGCTCTGATACCAGTTTGATAGAATCAATTTATGGGAAGAAGAAAACAGAAGAGATCCTAGAGGATCGAATGAGAGAATCAATCCTAGTGGGGAAAACTACAACACCACACTATTACACAAATAGAGAATAAGGTACAAGCTGAAAACCAAGAACTCCGATACCTCATTGATTTCTTGACTGAGTTTATACGAGCTGTCTTGCAGTTACAATGACCTCTCAACAGATTTAGTTGCAGCACTCAATTAATAAGTTGCTAGTTACTAATAGAATTGATGCATTCCTTATCACGTTTCACTCTTGATTATTTGCTAAAGTTGCATTTTTTCTTATAAAAGTATCATTTGCCCTTATTTCGTTTTCTGTAAAAAATCTGGCACTTGTCACCCTGTGCAAGATTAGCAGTCATTTTATTAGCCTCAAAAAACAGGGGATCTGGGAAGTATTTTTGGTATGTTTGCTATGAAACCAAACATAGCATTTTCTTCCAAACTCGGTTATGACGAGTGCCTAGTCTACTGACCAGACTCCAAGCCTGTATGGACAGTAACACGCAAATGACAACTTTTAGATCTTGAAACCCAAACCACCACTCTTGCTTATGCACAAATCATCACATTGTTCAATTTGATGTTAAGATCCAATCGAATCGAAATCGTAATTTTTAAAAATTTTGATTCGATTTTTAATTTTTGATTTTGGTTAATCAAACCAAACAAAAAACCGAATTAGTATTTTTATATATTTATATAAATTATTTTTATATTATTTTTATTTTAAAAATTAAAATTTTATATTTTGTTACTTGTTTTTAAGTTATTTTTTATATTTTTCTCACTCAAACAAAAAATAATAAATAAAAATATATATTTTATAATTTTATTATTTAGTTTTTATTTTATTTTATTTATTTATTTATTTAAAAATTCGATTAATCAAAAAATCAAAAAATAAAAAAAAATAGTTATAACTAAAACAAATTAAAAATCTCAATTCAATTTTTGATTTATAAATTTGACAAATTAAAATTTCAGTTCGATTCGATTCAATTGAACCAAATGTACACCCTAATTGTACCTGATGTTCAGCCTAAATCCAATCCAACTTATTAATATCCATATTAAAAAGGCACTTTTCTGGACTCAATATTCTCACTTAAATTCACATATAATTTTATGCAAGAATTAGAAATTGAGTACTTTATTCATATTTAAATTTGTCTGAAAATCAATCTCGAGCACATCATATACTTTAAATTTGATTATTTTGAAAAATAAAATATTATTTTAGAAAATAAGAAATTATCAAGGAACACTCAAAAGGAAAATGAATACTTTAAAACAAGGACAAGGAGAAATGTATTTTTATTAAATATTATGCACGACTGCAATTTGATGATTATGGTCATAATATTTACAACCCTACCGACATAGAATTTAAGAACAAAATAATAATCTCTGGATTTCAATTTTAATGTCCTTTAACATTGTCAAGTACCTTCTAACAAGACATTTTATTTATTTGATTTCCAAGTAATTGACATATAATTAATGAAAAACACAATCCACCTAAAATAAAGCTCTCTGATACGTACAAAAGAACGATTAAAATTAAAATGTGTCATGTTTTCTACAAATACAAAACATTTATAAACTCCAAGTGAAAAAATACAATACACGAATCAGAGCAGTGGTAATACCCTTTCTGAGGTCGAGATAGTACAATTCTTGGCCTTAAAGCAAGCGAAGGATACAGGTTCTTAAATCGCCCACAACCCCACTTCAAAGTACAAGTCAGACATCATGACTGGCGCCAGCAGCTAAACTAGATGGGCTAACATATTTATGCTAAGCCAAGAACTTCCAGTCTAGAAGAAGAGACAGAACTGACAGGTTGCAAATTAAGTTTTTTTTAAAAGAGGAAAGGTTAGAGAGAGAATTCTCCTTAGGAAAACCCCTAAGTGCCTCCCTTTTGTGTGTGAGAGATTTCTTGTTTTTCTTCAAAATTCTGTGGAAAGTTTCTGATTTGTTTAAGCATCAGTGGAGAATCATTTGTTCAGCTCTAAACCGTTCAAATTTGGAGTTGGAAAAGCAGGTTGTTTTTCTAATGAGTTACTGTTCACTTATTGGCTCACTAGTTGGAATTCTGTTTTTGAAACTGTCTTGCTGGATTTGAAGCTGTTTGGCTGGAGTTGCTGGAGTGTTTCAGCTTATTGTTGCTGAAACCAATTGTATTTTGCTGTAGAAAATCTCTATCAACAGATTTTTTTCCCATCTTGCATATCTCTGTTACTGTCCACGCGAACAGAGGATTTCTCTTTGTTTGCTGGTTACTGGTTTAACGTGTGTTGTTGTTGTTGGGTTAGTGCTAAATCGCTGTGTAAACCTCTACCATGACTAAAAAGAAGAAAAATCAGAAGCTGTTTAAGGCTCCAGCAGTCCCTGGAGCTTCTGGTTTTAATGGCACAGTACCTAAGTCCCTCACTTCCACTGTGGAAAAATCAATTGGTACAAAATCAGGTTTGGTTTGTGATTCGCCTAGTGTATCCCGTACATTAGGGGATGTGGATTCTGAAACTGATTCTTTACAATCCAATTTTTGGAAGGAAACGATTGCAGATGTGTTAGAAAAAAACTCCCAAAAGAATGAAGACAAGGTGTTTGTGAAAAGTCCAATGAAAACTAAAATTCCAAAGGCCCCATGGCTGGACTTGTTCAAGGATAATAGGAATGTTTCTTATGGCATCAAACTGAATGCTGTGGAGACAAACGATGCAGACGAAGTGATCCTTGAAGCCCACGATCTCGATGAAGTGGAGGAGGCATGGGGATTTTGCCTTGTGGGGTATTTTGCTGCCAAGTTTCCTTGCAAGACAGCATTGATTCAACTCTGCGACTCCTGAAACGTAAAGTATAAATACTTTGCTCATTCCAGCGGATGGCTAGTTTTTAAGTTCGACAATACAGTGGATAGGGACAAAGTTCTCAATGGAGGTCCATACTTTGTTTATGGAAGGCCATTACTTTTGAAAATAATGCCGTCTTGTTTTGAGTTTGACGATGATGAAATTGAACGGTACCGGTTTGGATAAACTTGCCAGGGCTGCCTTTAGAATGCTGGAATTCTATGGCACTTAGCAAAATAGCATCAAAGGTGGGGAAATCGATTTCTACGGATAAGCTAACCCACACAAAGGAAAGGTTATCTTATGCCCGAGTTCTTGTTGAAGTCGATGCTGCAAAAGAACTTATACGCACTATCAAAATCAAGTTACCAAACGGAAAAAATAGGGAGCAACAGGTTGTGTTCGAGTTCGAACCAAAATACTGTGAGAATTGCAAAACACTTGGTCATCCAACCGGTGCTTGCTTCGTCCGTAAAACAGTCAAGGGACATAGAGAACAGCTGGAAACAGATGTAAGGAAACCGAGTACAACGATGGAAAAAGCAAAAACAGCAGTGCAGGGCCAAACATCTGCCACTCAACTTAGTAAAGACGAAGAAGTTGAAACTGTTTTGCAGCAACATGCTGAAAAACAGGGGACTTTTCAAGCTGTGCAAGGTGCTACACCTTTGGAAGTCCCTTACACTTTAGTTGCTAAAAAGAATAAAAGAAGTAAGGAGACTTGCGAACCCCCACAACACATTGGCAGCGACTTCTCGGACAGTGGATCAGATGGGAAAACCAGCAGAAAAGATAAAGGGAAAACACTGATGCAGCATATCATTCCAAAAGTCAAGGATAAAAAGAAGAGTCATGCTTTTCTTATATCAAAATGAAAATCGCAACTTGGAATATTAGGGGCCTAAATATGGCCCTAAAACAGAATGGGGTGTTGAACCTCATTAAACAAGAGAATCTTGATGTGATTGGAGTGCTGGAAACCAAACTAAACCAGCAGAAACTTCAGCGGATATTGTCGAATAAATTTTGGGGCTGGAATGTGATGAATAATTTTCAAACACATAGAGGAGGCAGAATTTTGGTGCTTTGGAACCCGATAAAAGTATTGCTAGAACCACAAGGGATTTATCCGCAAGTGATACATTGTTCAGCCACTTGTAAGGTGAGTCAATGCTCATTTCAAATCAGTTTCGTCTATGGTTTTTATTCGATTTGCAGCAGGCGTCCTTTATGGGACAACCTTGTTAATTTTGGCTTGCATTCAACACGGCCTTGGCTGGTTTTGGGAGACTTTAACAATGTTTTAAAAGCCGAGGAGAAGTGTAATGGAGCAGACGTAACGGCATACGAAACACGAGATTTCGTTGATTGTTGCCTCACGTTAGGCTTGACGGACTTGCAAGCAATGGGATGCTTTTACACTTGGAACAATAATACGGTTTGGTGTAAATTGGATAGGGCCTTGGTGAACATTCCATGGATGCTCACGGGGTCTCACGGACGAGCTAATTTTCTCCCACCTGGATGCTTATCGGATCACTCACCGTGTATTGTTTCAACGGTTCAACAGGAGCGAGCTGGACGTTCTCCTTTCAGATTTTTTAACATGTGGGCATGCCATGGAGAGTTCCAAACACTAGTACAGTCAGTTTGGTGTCAAAGATTAAGTAGAACCGAACAATTTATCTTATGCAGAAAAATTGAAGGCACTGAAACACCCGCTCAAACAGCTAAATTTGAAACACTACGGACATATTTCTGAGCGTGCTTCCACGGCCAATCTGGACCTGAAAATGGCTCAATTACAGCTGCATGATCAGCCTGGAAATGAAGCATTGCAGACCTCAGTCACTGATTTAAGGAAACGGGCAATGTTCTTAAATGAGGCTGAAAGGAACTTTTTTCAGCAGCAGGCGAAATGTTCCTATCTTAAGAACAGCGACAAATGTACGAAATTCTTTCATGACCTTGTGAAAAGAAATGTCAAACGGAACCACATCATTTCAATTTTTAAAGAAGATGGAAATCACACTTCTTCACAACAAGAAGTTGCTAATGAGTTTGTGGAATATTTCGTTAAACTTTTTGGTACAAGAGACGAATGCATTCGGATTGATTGTGGTGTTCTTTCATCGGGATCAAGGATAACAGACCAGCAAGCAGAGGCCCTCATATCAGACATTTCCGACCATGAAATCAAGGAGGCTCTCTTTGATATTGGGGAGGACAAATCCCCGGGACCGGACGGCTTCACATCGTACTTCTTTAAGAAGTCATGGGGCGTTGTTGGGGATTAATTCTGCAGAGCAGTGAAGGAATTTTTTGTTTCAGCAGATTTACTGAAACAAGTCAATCATACGATAATTGCTTTGGTGCCGAAATCGAATCAGTCACAACGAGCTGAGGAGTTCAGGCCCATTGCGTGTTGTAATGTGTTCTACAAAGTTATAGCTAAGATCATTGCGACAAGATTGGGGAATGTGTTAGATCATATTGTTAACTGTGCACAATCAGCGTTTGTTAGAGGTAGGAACATTTCGGACAATATCCAGCTGGTCCAAGAACTTCTTAGACAATACTGCAGAAAACGGGCCTCGCCGAGATGCATAATAAAAGTGGATATTAGAAAGGCGTATGATTCCGTGAATTGGGAGTTCCTCCGATCAGTTTTAAGTGGTTTGGGATTCCCGGGCAGATTCATTGACTGGGTAATGGAATGCGTTTCAACTCCCTCTTATTCGATTGCATTAAACGGTAGCATCTTTGGTTTTTTCAAAGGCAAGAAGGGACTTCGCCAGGGTGATCCCATGTCACCATTTCTATTCGTGTTATGTTTAGAATACTTCTCAAAATTGGTGGGATTAGCAACCGAAAATTCAGATTTCAATTTCCATCCAAAATGTGGCAAGTTGAAAATAACACACTTGACCTTTGCGGATGATCTTGTCTTGATGGCCAGAGGTGATGTTTTATCGGTTTGGATCTTAATGCAATGCATAAGGGACTTTGGGAATAGATCGGGACTGCGTATTAACGTTTTGAAGTCCAGTATTTACACAGCTGGAATTACTGGACAGCAGCTGGACGAAATCCAAGAATTAACCAACATCTCAAGGGGATCAATGTCGTTTCGCTACTTGGGAATCCCCCTTGCTGCAGAAAAATTGAAGGTCATGCATTACGCCCCTTTCATTGACAAAATTGCAGCCCTTATTAATGCCTGGACTTGTAATTCGTTATCCTACGCAGGGCGGGAGGAACTTATACGCACAGTTTTGCAAGGAGTGGAGTGCTTCTGGTTGTCAATTCTGCCCATTCCAGCCACTGTAATCAGCAGAATAACCAGGTTGTGCAGACTATTTTTGTGGGGTTCTAGAAATGCACCAATTGCGTGGAAGGAAGTCAGTTTGCCCAGGGATGAAGGCGGCCTTGGTTTCAGGGACTTAAGATGCTGGAACTTGGCATTATGGACCAAGTTGTTGTGGAATATCCATGCCAAAAAAGATACATTATGGGTCCGATAGATTAACAGTTTTTTTCTGGACGGTAAATCCATTTGGGGCTGGAATCCGCGCAAGGGGGACTCCCCATTGTTCAAGAAAATTGCTGAGATTCGCAATATTCTGATTCAAATTAATGGAACTGAACAACAGGCTGTTCGGCAGATAACAGAATGGACAGAAGGGGCTGATCTTATTACGGCAAGAGCATACCAGTTTTTCAGAATGAAAGGGACTAAAAGGCCGTGGGCAAAGGATGTCTGGAGTCCCTACATCATTCCAAAGCACTCATTCATCTTGTAGTTATGTGCTAAAGGCAGGCTCCTCACAAAAGATCGGATTAAATTCATGGAAATTGATGGGACGTGCAGCTTATGCAACAGGGAGCTGGAAAACCATCAACACTTATTTTTCAAGTGTAGCATTACTTACAATATTTGGAAGCAAATTCGTGATTGGATTGGCATCAAAAGAGAAATGTCCAACATCAATAGCGCACTTAAATAGATCAAAAAAGAAGCCGGTGGGACATTGTGGCATAACAAAGCAAAGAAGATTGCTCTCGCATGCACCGTTTACCAAATTTGGACAACACGCAACTGGAAAATTTTTGAAGATATACCTCCCATTATATCAAGCATTGTCCACAAGATCAAGACATTTGTATACAAGTTGTTATTTACACTATATCCATATGTGTTGAACTTGTTTGAGGACCTTGCCATTGGAGAAGCCATCGTGTAAGTCTTATTTACACCACACTTTTGTATTTGGACTTGTTTGTAGGCTGCCCTTTTGATTTGTAGGCAGCGTCATGATCATCGTTTGTTGTTTTATTCGATGTTAACCTTGTGTAGGCATCTTGGTTCTAATTCTTGTATACACCATCTGGGGATGCCCAATGTATATTGTACACTCTTTTGATCTATAAATTTACATTAACCGATCAAAAAAAAAAAATCCTTCACCAAACAAAAAAAATCGTACATACCACATTAGTATTTATACTGAAAAGAGCTCCAACTATACCCAGATAGCCATCTTGAAAAAAAGTTTAGGGTTTAGATTTTATAGCAAGTAAATAGAGTAAATCAATTATCAACTTTCTACGAGTTTTGAAAGGAATACCCACTAGCTTGCACAAGAATCAAACTCACGCCAACTAAAATATAATTGCAAAGCCCAAATGCAGAATCCCAACATCATTTTCGAATTGGACCCTAAACTAGGTTCACATCGGATAGTGGTGCTCTTGATTACATAACCTTCACCAAATTCATGATCAGCCATTCAGAAAAACGCTTACAAAAAGTTGTGGCAACACAGCATCTAGTTCACTGGAGGCAACAGGGCGATTCACACTTTGATAGCAGCTATTGGAAAATAAAATTAAATAACTGGAAAATAGAATTCTATGGGCATTTACACAATTTTAGTTTCATATGTGAAACTAATATTTTGGATATGGCAAATTCCATATCCATGTCAAACACATCAAAACTACACTAGATGATGGGTGACTGATTTTAGATATCCTAGTCCTCTTTCTTTATTTGACTCTCTTCATAATTTTGGAACTAGAAGTGGTCTACTACTGAATACCTGTGGGTAGGATTTCTCCAATCATCAGAGTGACCTGTACTTTGCAAAACTTGCTATGCCACATAATATAAGAGACTGACAAATGGTACAGATATAAAAGTCTTCAAGGGTTAAATCATGCAAGAACTTTAGAAATCAAGATCAACAATTTGAAGGCTCACCAGCATGCATCCTGCGTTGAACATTAGACGATGAATTCATGGATTTCTTCAACTCTGGTGCACTTCCATCACTTTTTTTCCTCTTTCCTGAAGAGCCTAGAGAACCTTCGACTGAAGAGAGAGAGAGAGAGAGAGAGGCACTGATAAACTTCAGAGAGAGGAAGCATATACAACGGATGCAAAACAGTTAAAATTGCGAAGATTTTTAATCTTCATTTTGGGCTTATTTTCTAGCCACACCATATGCAAAAAATCATCCACTCAAGGTAGAAACTATCAAGAGCTTAGGGAGCTGAATTCACAAATTTTTCACAAACTTGGCACAAACACACTGCAAAATATAATCCTTAATTATTAAAAAAAGGACAAGGGTCCATTATCACTTATTTCATTTACATCCTACCATATATGAACCTTTTATGACCTAAAATTTATAATGATGAGTTAAAATCCTAAGAAATTAGCTAAATACGTTAATTTGAACTGCTTGCAACATATTTTAAGAACCTGCTCTTAGACCTTCTTAGATTTTTGTCATTGGTGGGATTTAAAATAAGTTCAAGGATGGTAAAACACAAATGGCAGCGTGCAATTTGCTAAAAGAATGCAGCACCTGACATGTTGTCTTTCTGTCAGAGGTTCTGAGATGGCCTTCTCATTACATAATTCACACACAAACACTTAGATACACACAATTTTAATAGTCAAGAGAGATATCATTGAAACAGCAGAGAACAGAAGAAAAACAGAGATATACAACAGAGAAGGAAGAAAGAACAGAACTGAAGCCAGTTGAACTAATGGAGTAATATCAGCTATCATAGTCCTTCAACTTTGATGTTTGCTTTAAATTGAAAAAGCCTTCTGCTGCTCTTTCTTGGTATTCATTTAGTGGAAAAGAAACAATTCATGGGGATGAGGATTAAGGAAAAACATAAAGAAATGAGGTGGACACGAGGGAAAGGTGGTGGACACCATAGCCTGCATTATCTATAAAGAGGCAAATAGATCAAAAAAACCCATTTACGGAGGGCTGGGTGAAAACCACATATTGAGTGCAAGAACTTCTAGACAGGAAGTGAACAGAAGATGATCGGTGGTTGAAGCCTGACATACAGAGTTTGTGTAGTCGTTCAAAGACACTGTTTTAAGCTCCATTTCCTAGCAGAAGCTGATTAGGTATAATTAGTATTTTTCCACTAAATTGAAGTGAGGTATATGATGGATTAATGTATTAATTGCTTGAGAAAACTGAGCTAAATAAGAAGAAACAAAGATAAGAATTAGCCGCTTGAAGGAGGGCAGACTTACGAAGCACTACAGAACTTAGGGTTTACAGCTTCATTCACTGTGAGTGTTCTAAGCACACGCTATTTAAACCAAACTTAGTTCTCAGATTTTAAGACGAAGTGTTCTTTTAAAATTTTGGAAAAACAGAAAAGAAAAAAAAATACATGCACGGCATCCATAAATGGGCAGTGAGATGTATTCAAAACAGAATAAAATCCTATGTTGAACTATGACAATATGCATTTCTTTTTCTCAGCATCATTATACAAATATTATTTGTCAAACCAGGTTCTTTATTTTATCTCACCTTGGAAAATATGTATGAAGCATTATGTGAAAAATGTTACGATATATATGTACACATGCATACATACATACATACATACATACATACATACGTACATATAATAGATGTACACATATATAAGTGCATGTGTGTATATGAAAGTGTTTAGGCATAAATAGGGCGGAGTTCAATCAAGTGACAAAGCACTTGTTGGTCTTAAACTTCTTGCTCACTCAATCCTAATCCAAATGCATGGAAGGAGAACAGCACACCAAAGTATGCCGTAGGTTTATGCCATATACCCGTGATATGCTTTTGAAGCGACAAGGAAATTTAAATTCTACAGTCAGGAGTTAGGAGGCAATATGAAAAATATGGAAGCATCAATGCAAATGCATAAATAGCTCTCACTTCCTTTATTATGTGCTTTATTTATGTATATGTGATTACAAATTTACGTACTTACCTCTCATGATCATCACAAATATGTAACTAATTTCATACCTCATATCTATCTAAACTTTCCTCCAGTCATGGACAATGCATATTTGTTATAACATATTATTACGTACAACAGAATTCTTTTGAAAGACATGCTTAGGATCGAGACAGCTCAACACCTTCCTAATACTACTAGTTATGTGCATCATCTAAGATGTTATTTGTACCTTGCCACTCCCATACAACCTTAGATTCACCCTTTATTAACTTTGGGTACTGATCTACACGAGAATCTTCTTGAACCAACTCCTCAACCTACAGAAGAACAAAAAAGCAGAAGAAAAAGAAAAAAAAATGTGATTGTTAAATTAAAGCAATATTTTGTGTGCCTTCTTGTGCACAGAACCTAATGGAAAAGGTGACTGTAAAACAGGTTAAATAAGAAACATGTTAAATGAAAATGGAAAAATTCAGCAAGGTGGAATTCACTTTCGCCAAACTATATACTCCCTCCGTCCCAAAATTTTGGGTCCAGTTTCACTTGGAATGGAATTTCAGATGAGGGGTGAAAGCGTATAAGTTTTGTACTTTACACTATTGCCCTTAAAAGTAGTATTGAGTGTTAGTGGTGCCACATCATTACTTTTATTGGTAGGGTAGTTTTGGGGAAAAAAATTCCATTTCACGTAATGGAGTCTTATTTTTGGGACATCCTAAAAAGGAAATAGGTGTGATAGCGTTGGGACACGGAGTAAAACTTCTGCAAATGTAGAAAATCCTACTAGATTCTATTGAAACAAGTATAAGAAACTGGAAAAGCTAAGCACTTGGTATATATGCACGTGAATGACGACAAATTAACCGAAGGCTCACAGTCAGGCACATGAAAATTAAGTACTTGAGCATATTTTATATCTGAAAACAAAGTGCAAGATGATTGAAATATCATACAGGTAGTGACTAAAGACCTTATGAAGAAGTCAGTGGTTTTCATGAATTGGTAAACAAGGTGACAGACGGTATATGAGAGACTAACAAAAGGAGAGACAACTTTAGAGTGCCCTCCAACACTTGAGTGTAGATGTGATTTTTTAGTTTTAATAATTTTTTGTTTTTAAAGAAAAGAAAAGACTCAAATGGTTCACAGATTCAAACTTCATAAAAATTCATCTTCTTCCAAGGATTCAAATTTATGCAGAGCTCACATCTTTTTGGTACCAGAATTGCCTTTAGAAAAATATAAATCCTCTTTAACAAAAAGTGGAGGAAGACAACGAATAACAATCAACATTAAGGATGAGAAGAAATGCATTTGACAATTGATTCTGCTTTTGGAGTTAGACACCAATGTCTTGGATAAAGCTAACAATTAATTTCAGCCTATTATCCTAACAAAGACAAACATCACCCACAAAAATATGGCATAAAAATCACAACAAAATAAGACAGTTAATCTTCACTATGTAGGCTGGGCTTGACTTCAGTCAGATAAACATTTTTCAAACTCTCATAATAAATATGAGCAAACCCATGCAGGACACAACCTGCTTCTAAAGCCAAGAATTAAAAGGAAAATTTGATTTGATAAAATGTAATAAATTTGGTAAAATTAGTAGTAGAATCTATTCCTTGGAAGCTATACCTTATATGAACAAACATATCCATTGGAAAACATGTTTTAGTGTTTGAAAACACGGCCATAATTCATCCAGAAGATGTCAGTACCTTTCTCCACAGACATGGATCCTTTCTTTCCTTGGGCGAGAGGAGATGATCTCGCAACCAGGAGGCAACCACCCAGGGTTCACTTTCACCACTTATACTTCTGGATACCAATGGCTTCTCTTCAAGTATATCACAAACCTAAAATAATTACCAGCTCAATTAATAGTACGTCTTTGTGCATGTTAATATAAAGCAGCCAGTGAGGTTCAGTCAGTTTAAACTTTAAAGATTCAGCATCTATCTGTGGAAAGAAAATTAAAGGCCCAGCTTCAACCAACAGAATAAGTACATCTTCCAAAATCTATAGAACATATAATATCAATGGTTTTATATAGATAAACACATCATAAGACTAATTAAATCCTTTTTGGTTCCTTAAAAACATTAATGAAACATTCATATTCCTGGACTTTTTGTTCTGACACAAAACGAATAACATTTCCTCAGTCAATGGACCACTATGCAGGTGCAACCACCAAAAAAAAAAACTGAAGACAAAGATGATATCAACCTAAAGAAACCATCATAATCACAGTTAATCAAGGATATACAAGAGAGGTGTAAGCCATAAGAAGTAAAGTTGATACATCTAGTAGGACAGTTACTCTAGCCATATCAAAAGTTAAAGTTTCAAGGTGTCTGCCACTGTTCCTTTAAATATTTGCAGCATCACCAGAAAGCTCCCATCAGTGGGAGTGGAAGGACAACATCAATGTCCTGTTGTTGCCAACTAGCAGCATTGTTGAACATCTTTTGCACATGGGAGGTCAAGAGGGTGTTCTGACTTCAATAAAATCAACTTCCCCTCAACCATAAAAATGTGCTTATTTCCTTATCGGAAAAACTGGTTTGAAATTGTATCATCTTTCCAAGATAAGTCACCGCAAATTTCAAGTTTTCACTTTCTTTTATATAAAGGAACATGGAGGTGGAAAGCCTGAGCACAAGCAGGTAAGAGCCACCATCATTTGATCTGGGCAATGGGGCTTTTAATTGGTTTCTAGAGGATACAAGCCAATTTTTATTTAGCCAACATATCCTCTTTAGTATCTTGAATTTTTTATTTGAGTCATTACTTTGTTGAAAATTCTATGGGTATTGTTAACATATGTTGAAAATCATTCCTTTTGTGCTTCACTTCCATAAGGCGTGTGCCTCACTCTGAAGTTAAGCCTAAGGAAAAATTGGCACCTTCATGCACAGTGAGTATAACAACTACAATTTCTTCTGAGAGTAAGACATTCTCAAAATTAGAAATGAGAAAAAAGAACATGTTTTCATAATTTACGTGCTACTCATAACTTAAGGAGCATTATGGTAACCTTATGGATAGGTAGTTGTACTTCAACTTTGGCTCCGATTCCTTGAGAATCACAATGGGTTTATTTTGAGTGCAATTCGATCATGTATGGAAGTTTGTAAGTGTCATAAAGACCTCATCACCCAACACTCATACAAATGAAAGGATCAATTTCCTATGTTCTCCACAGTCTATGATTTAGGAGTCCTTGAGCAAGGGGAATGACAATTAGGAAAGGCTTTTTGTAATTTCATCAAATTAAAGTCATGTTCTAGGGATTTTATTTTTTGGTCAAACTGCCTATGCCTACGGGGTTTAATGCAAGGACCCCAACTTGGTTTCTTAATAAAAAATAAAGGTTCGTAAGCAAATAAATAAGGAGTACTACTCCCTTACACATTATTTAATTCAAATATTAGGCACATTATTCTATTATAAGGAAACTATTCCTAGTAGATGTCGTGGAAGTGAATCCATATAGAGGACTTGAGATTAGCTAAAAATCAGCTGCAGCATTGCCTTCTCTATAGATGTGAGAAATAGTAGTGTCCTTCCAATCCAAATTCATCCTATTGCTTGTAACATGTGATTGCAAGGTCCAGTAGCCACTTACTCTCCAATTGATACTTAAAATTGCACTAAGAGCATCAATTTCCAACCAATCTGCGTGGGCCTGCTCTAAAACAAAGCTCAAGCCCTTTAACCACTACTGCCAATTCAGCTTTCAATTTTGAAATAGTGCCAAGGTAGTTGAAGAAGCAAAATTTCACTAACTCGTGTTGATCCCATGCAATTTCCCCAGCGTCTGCCGACCCCGGGTTGCCTCTGGAAGCCCCCATCACAGTTTATTTTAATCATCCAGCACCAGGTTTCTGCCACAGAACCATCTTAGCCAGACATTTCTGTGGCTGTTGGAGGAAAATTCCAGTAGCCACGTCGCGGAGGCATCTGCTCGCCGGTGATCAACCTTGAAAATGTGAGCTTTGTTTGTTGTTAAAAGGTATTGGGTAACATATTAATAATGCGTTGTGCTAAAAATTTAACTCCTCTGTGCTCTGAGTCGTTCCTTGCTTTCCACATAATTCAAATAATCAAAACATGAATTAAAGAACGAAGATGATCGCTACAATTAAACGTAGTAGATAACCTCCAGAATTGAATAAGTAACGTGAACTGATAAGATTTGTAATATGTAAAATAGCCTTCGAAAAAATCTCCAAATTTCAGCCACTTCATCCCCTTGCCAAAAAGAGTGCTGTGGTGAATCTAAATGCTCACAGCAGCAGCACTTCGAAGCCAACGAAAACCCCCTGCCTTGTATGACTGAGTCAAACGAAATCCACCCATTTATCACCCTCCAAATTGAAATAGACATAGACGGATTGAGTAAAGGTGACCACATGCAGCATGACAAATAGTTTTTCATGCCAGCAGATCATCAGGAATCCCAAGCATACTCAACAGTGAAAGCTTCCACCACAATTTATCTCCATCATTACTGTCAAATGGCACTTAAGAAATCTGATGCACAATATGAATGGGCAGCACCTGTCACAGCCTTTGGACATTCCGAGACGGGGATATTCATGAGTGAACCCATCCCGTTGAACTAATTTACACGGTGGTTCATCACCAAACCGGCATTCATGCCAAAAATACATAGCTCCTTCCCCAAGACTCCAAAAGATACATGTATCAACATTCTGTCTAATCCTACACAATCTTTTCCAGACACTAGAGGAATCGTATGCAAGCTTTACGGTAGACAAAAAGAGTTCTCCACAATATGTTTGCCGAAGAAAATCTTCCCATAAGGAATTTTGAGACCCAAATAAAAAAGCATGGACCATGTTGTCCAATTGCCTTATACCCAGGCCACATTCATCAATAGGTTTGCAAATTCTATTTCAAGAGCACCAATGTATCCTATGTTGTGAACCATTGGAGCCCCACGAGAAATTAGCATACATTATTCCAAATGCCTTATTACTCCTGAGTGGTTGAAGTACTTGAGAACATAACACTTTTAATCAGAGCCAAGCGGCCCTCAATTGATAGCATTCATTTCTATCACCCTGCCATCTGAGCTCTCATAGTATTAATGAGATTCTCAAGGTGATTGTTTTTTTGTTCCCTTTAAAAAAACCTGAAGATGCTTCATTGGAAATCCCGTCAAATTTTGAATTAATTAGACCTTAAGATGAGGGAATTGTATGTCCACAATTAACGAACTTTTTGACGAATTCAGCCTCTGCCAAGTCACAGCCTCATAACGAGCAAAGAAATCCATCTAGGAGGACAGCCCCTTCTTATGTGCTTTGGTGAAGATGATAACGTCATCGGCATAGGCAAGGTGACAAACAAATTTCAGTCCCTTTATGGCATAAAACAGCCTCGGCTAGGCATGAAACAAGTTTTCCAAGCTTCTAGAGAAATATTCCACAACCAAGATAAAGACAGCAAGAGATATAGTCGCCCTGCCTTAACCCATTTTCAGTCTCCCCATTCATTATGAAAACCATGACTCCTCGACTATGCGCCTAACCATGTCAACCCATTATTCTAGTGTAGAATTTTAACTAAGAAGCTCCACTAAACACAGTCATAAGCTTTGATCATGTCAAGTTTAACAATAAGATTCAAGTTCTTGCACTAAAAGAATATTATCGTTACTATTCCTCCCTGGAATGAATCCACTCTGGCTTAGGGAGATCAATTTTGCTATCAAGGTATTCATTCAATAATTTACAAAAAAAAAATTGCAACTTACATTGAGTAAACTGGTCGGCCAATGATCTCCCCAAGATTACCCGACTTATTAAGTAATGGATGTCGGTGAAATTTCTTGGTAAGTGACTCCAGAAAAGGAATCAACCATTGTTGCCATAAGATAATGTCCCAACAGTGTTGATAAAAGACAAAGCCAAGCCAAAACCATTAGGACCCACAAGACTATCACGATGGATACCAAAAACACCTGATTTTAATTCCTCCGTGTGGTGGATGTGAAATAAGAATGGCAACATCCTCATCGAAACAAGATGGAATGAAGCTCATATACGATTTTGTTGGAAAAAATCTTTTTGTTAGTGATCATTTACTTTCGGAAATTGTATATTTTGTATTATTTAGTTTTCTAGAATAGAGGAGAGTTAATTATGGATCCCCGGTTTCAAGGGATTTGATAGGCACTCAGTTTTTTTCCTTCTTTATATTTAGGGTAGGCATGTATAAGAAGGGTAGGCATGTATAATCAAATTAATGAAATACATATTCATCCTTTGATTTTCCACATGGTATCAGGCTTTAGGCTCTTTTCTGGTAATTACAACCTTTGGCCTTCATAGCCCCTTTTTTTTGTTTTGTACTCTGTAATCTAATATCAAAAAAAAGTATATTTTTCAGTTTTCATTGTTGTATCACAAAGAATTGTCAACTATCTATAATCCAGGCCTTCATAGCCATTCTTTTTCTTGTTCGAATCACTTGTCAATCAGTCATGTCAAAAACAACTCCTCAACTCAAGAACAAAGGGAAATGGATAGAGAAGACATTAAAAGGCTGAAAAACCTATTGGTAAACCTCGAGAAGCCTATAGGTACCTGTTCATTGACACATTCAGGTAAATTTCCTTTTTCACAAGGTTTAAATGTCTCAGGTAGAACATTTACAGACTCTTGGGTCATCGACTCAGGAGCCACAGATCATATGAACCATTCTTCTCACAAATTCAGTACATATGTTCCACGTCCCAGTAATAGGAAAATCGCCACTGCAGATGTTCATTAAGCACCGTGACTGGTGATGGAGATGTTAAGATTAGTTCTTCATTTGTTTTTAAGAATGTACTTCATGTTCCTAAATTGTCAACTAATCTTGTTTCAACAAATAAACTTACTCATGACATGGGATGTGAAGTAATTTTTTATCCTACTCACTGTTTATTTCAGGACTATGGTTCCGGGAGGACGATTGGACATGCTAAGGTACAGAATAGACTATACTACCTAGAAACACATGACAATCCGAGTGTTAACATGAGCAAATTACCTTTTGCATTCCTTTTCGAGCATTCCTTAACCAATAAATATAAAATATGGCTTCACCATTTAAGACTTTGACACCCTTTCTTTGGTATTCTTAAAGTTATGTTTCCCTCTTTATTCAAAGGGCTAAGCAATGAACATTTTCATTGTGATGTATGCGAGTTGGCAAAACACAGACGAGTACCATTTCCTATCAATACTAGAAGAAGCTCCATTCCTTTTGCATTGATTCATAGTGGCATATGGGGTCCATCTAATAATCCTAATGTTTTCAGGGCTAGGTGGTTTGTTTCTTTTATTGATGTTGCATTAGAGTCACTTGGATCTTTCTGCTAAAATCAAAATCTGATGTAAGCAATGTGTTCTCAAATTTCCACAACATGATCAAAACTCAGTTTGGGGTTCAAATCAAAAGATTTAGGTCAAATAATGAGAGAGACTATTTCAATCAAATTCTCTCTCCATATTTTCAACATGAGGGGACATCTATGAATCATCATGTTTCAATACCCCACAACAAAATGGCATAGCCGAGAGAAAAAATGGACACCTGCTTGCCACAACTCGAGCCTTTCTGTTTCAAAAAGATGTACCAAAAGCCTATTGGGGGAAAGCCGTTCTTATAACCACATACCTCATAAATAGATTACCTTCTGGGGTTTTAGGTTTTAAAAGTCCTATGGAAGTCCTCTCACATTTTTACCCAGATTTTAGCACTACAAATAACCTTGTTCCCAGAGTATTTGTCATTCGTTCATGTTCACAGTCAACACAGAGGAAAATTAGATCCAAAACTTATAAGATGTTGTCTTTTTAGGGTATTCCTCAACCCAAAAGGGCTACAAATGCTATCATCCACCTACCAAAAAATTTTATGTCAGTGCAGATGTCACATTTGATGAAATGCATCATATTTCACCAAACCTTATCTTTGGGGAGAACCTACATTTGTGGAAGATAAGGATAGAGACTTGCTCTTATTTGACCTCTCAACTTCTTCATCAGCACGTGTTGCTTCTATTACACTTAAACCCAAGCCTTCACAACATCAACTTTCTGAATCTAAGCCTCCACAAACTCAACCTAAACCTATACCCATGCCTTCCATTCAACCAGTGCACCCAAATCAACCCGAATTCAAACCTTCACAATCTCAGTTGGAGCCCTTAATTTCACCAAGCCATATCTCTGAACCTGTGACTAAAGGTGATGAAACTCATGGTAACACAAGATATTCTCAAGTGTACTCGAGAAAGATAGCTTCAAACTCTGCACCAACGCAAGTCCAAGCATCTCACTCTAATTCTGGAAATGAGATAACACCTTCTTCCATGCAAACTAAACCCATATTTGATAGTGATTTATCTATAGCTATAAGGAAAGGAACCAAAGAGTGTACTAAACATCTATTATATCCACTTTCACACTTTGTGTCGTTTAAAAAATGATCACCATCTCATAAAAGTTTTTTCCTGAGCCTTAACACTTATTTCTATTCCTACTACACTATCCGAGGCTTTAGCTTGTGAAAACTGGAAACATGCCATGAATGTTGAGATGCAGTCTTTGCAAAAAAACAAGACTTGGGAGATGGTTGATTTACTTAAAGGAAAAAAACTAGTAGGATGCAAATGGGTGTTTACTGTGAAGTATAAAAGAGGATGGCTCACTTGAAAGGTATAAGGCTAGGCTAGTGGCTAAAGATTATACTCAGACTTATGCGTTAACTACCAAGAAACTTTTACCCCTGTGGCCAAGATGCATACAGTCAGAATTTTATTGTCTTTAGCAACCAACTATAATTGGTCCTTGCAGCAGTTTAATGTAAAAAATATCTTCTTACATGGAGACCTTGAAAATGAGATATATATGTGGAGATCCTGCCTGAATTTGGAAGAAATTTAGCAGCTAACAAGGTATGTAGATTGAGAAAATTTGTGTATGGGTTGAAACAATCCCCAAAAGCTTGGATTGGAAGATTTACTAAAGTGATGCTAGATATGGAATATAAACAGAGATGGGGGGACCATACACTATTCATTAGACATTCAAGTTCATGGGGAGTTACAGCTCTCGTATACATCGATGATATAATAGTAATAGTAAATGATGAAAAGGAGACATAATCTTTGAAATAATGTTTGGCAAAGGAGTTTGAAATAAAAGATTTAGGGAGATTAAAATACTTCCTAAGTATTGAAGTGGCACACTCAAGACAGGGAATCTTCATCTCTCAACAGAAGTACATTATTGATCTCTTGAGAGATACTGGGAAATTGGCATGCAAGCCCACAAGCACACCAATAGATCCTAATCACAAGCTCTCAAAAGCAGAGGAAGATGTTGCCATGGACAAAGAGATGTATCATAGACTAGTTGGGAGACTTATTTATCTTTCTCACACAAGGCCTAATATTACTTATGTTGTGGGCGTAGTAAGCCAATTTATGCACTACCCAAAAGAAGTCCATTTGTAGGTTGTCTACATAGTGTTGCACTACCTTAAAGGAGCACCAGGGAAAGGTATCTTATTTAAAAAGAGTGTTGGTGGACTAATACTTAAAGCATACACAGATGCAGACTATGTTAGGTCGATGATAGATAGGAAGTCCACTTCTAGATATTGTACTTTCCTTGGAGGGAATTTAGTAACATGGAGAAGTAAGAAACAAAATGTAGTTGCCAGATCAAGTGAGAAATTAGAAATTCGAGCGATGGCACAAGGAGTTATGAGTTATTATGGTTCAAGATCATCTTAGAAGACTTGAAGATTAAGTGGGATAGTCCTACAAGACTGTATTGTGACAATAAGTCTGCAATCACAGCATTGTACATAATCCAATCCAACATGATAGGGCAAAATATATTGAAGTTGACAGACACTTTATAAAGGAAAAGTTAGATAGTGGCTTGATTTGCACACCTTATGTGGCCACCAATTCACAATTGACAAATATGTTGACCAAGGGACTCAGTAATTCAGTGTTTCAAGCAATTGTTACCAAGCTGGGAATGGACAATATCTATTCACCAGCTTAAAGGGGTGTTAGAAAAAATACTTTTTGTTAGTGATCATTCACTTTGGGAAATTGTATGTTTTGTATTATTTAGTTTCCTAGAATAGAGGAGAGTTAATTATGGATCCCTGATTTCAAGGGATTTGATAGGCAATCAGTTTTTTTCCTTCTTTATATTTAAGGTAAGCATGTATAAGAAAGGTAAGCATGTATAATCAAATTAATAAAATACAAATTCACCCTTTGATTTTCCACAATTCAACTGTTGAGGTATATCGGCTGCAAAAAAACCTTGAAAATATTGGATGGTGGAATATTTTATATCTTTAGCCGAAGAGAGACAACTTCATCATAGATGAAATTAATTCTAGCGTGGACCTTTCTTTCTTTAACCAAGAAATCATAAAATTTTATATTACGCTCTCCCTCGATCGATCACGTACATGATGCATTCTGGTTCCACTTTTTTAAGCATTGCTTGAGAAGAAGTTTTTGTGGAGAAAGGCCAATCTCAGAGCCGAACACCCGAGAACATCCATAAACGGCGAATGATGAAGCCACATTACCATAAATTGAAATGAAGATGTACGGGTTGAATGAGCGTAATCAGTACAGCATGGTGATCAGAACAATACCTCGATAAATGTTGGACATAAATTGCTCATGCCAAGCACAAGACATAAAATTTGATCTAGATATTCCTAAATCTACTTATTAGTCCAAGTAAAAGGACTCCAATCATTACCCGCATCAATTAATTTACAATCTTGAACATCTCACCAAAATCCCCCATGGATCGTAATTTTAATGTGCCACCCCCTTTCTTCTTAGAATCGTGAAGGGTAATATTAAAATCGCAACCAGCAATCCATAGGCAATTAGAAGAACGAGATTCCCTCAGAGCATCCCACAAAATCTAGCGTTTCGAACGAGAGCATATAGAAAAATCCAAGTTCAAGCAATAGGCTACGAAAGCGAGCTCCCAACAACTTTCATATGAATAAATTGATCGTCATTTATCAAAACTGTAAAGTTAAAATCATTTGAGGAAAAGACCCAAATTTTATTAGAGACATTCTCCACCGCACGACTAAGACCCAATTTCCAAAGCATAAAAATTCCATCTAATTATACAATAGGTTTAAGAATACTAGGGACTTTAGATGAATCTTTCTAAGTAGTTGATGAGTTGATCGTTGGGATGGGGAGTTTCCAACCCCCAAAATATTCCAACAGAAAAATTCATTGGGAGAATTAAGAAAAGGAATCAAGGGACAAGTTTGCCCTACTACTATGAAGAAGCTAAGTCTCCATCAATTTATCCAACTTTTCTTTATTCCCCATACCCGTCTCATCGGGGGATGAATTACGTTTACCACAAACCCTCTCGATTTTGTTGTTGGTGAGGGTAGGAAGAATTCTTGGACATGGAGACAGAGGGCAAATTATGAGGCTAGGGGCATGCATGAACTGGTTTGTTAGATAGCATTGTTGATCCTTCATTATGACTCATCCAACATGGCAACCCGTCATTCTTATTCGCTGCGTATCATGGAAAATACTTTATTCAAGTATGGAAGATTCATTTTCCCAAGAATTTGAATCTTAACTTGACCGTATTCAGTATTAAGGAAGCTGGAAACTCCACAATTAGATCCCTCTCTAGCATAGTGGTGAAGGCGTAGCGTTCTCACTACATAACATGTTCACATCCTCATAATGGTCTAGCTTAATCCAACAACCATTAATCTGGTTATCGTTTAATCTGGTTATCGTAATCAGTCACCAATAAGGAGCCTTATCTGGAAGTGGTTATTTTCATCTTAATCTCGAAAATACCTCAGGCATCTTGCACCTTCAAATAGTGTTCACAGTATCCCAAATGTTTTTGGCCATAGGCCAAAACATATAATTTTTACTCACCTCGTGTTACATAGAATTCCACAGCCAGGACATCAACATCAAATCTTCAATGTCCTAGGCAGAAAACGCTGGGTCATGAGTCCGTGGTGCTGGTCCAGTCGAAAGGTTGATTTGATTTTTACTCAGCCTTCCAAAAACGTCCTTACAAACTGAGACCATTTGAGGCAATTTCGTCCATCCAAATGATAGGACTGATGCATTCCTTGCAACTTTTTGGAAGCATTACATGTAGACTGTTCAAATAGGGCAGCCATGGCCACATGAGTAGGAGCAGTCTCAGAAACTCTTGATATTGTGAAAGATGAATAAACTGATTAAGGTATTTGGCAGTGAAAGCCACATAAGAAAAGAATTAAGGCGACTCCGTGAAAAGGCAATGAAAGCCACGAACAGATTTTGGTTCCCAAAAAAATAAATAAAATAAAAATAAAATTAACAGAACCTAAGGCTCTGACTATGTACAGCAAGATTTTGACAAGAACTCTACGTATCTTATCAATAAAATATAATCAATATGACCACTATTTGTGGTATTAGGAGTACATAACAGCCATTCACAAACAATATATACACAGAATCTGGACTAAACTAGGAAATAAATCTGGTATTAAGAGATAACAGTTTGTCTTTCAAATCAGGGATTGATCCCTAGAATATCGTGATTTGTTCACAAGATTTCTGGATTCAAATATGGACTCTAACACATTTGATTGTGATGGAGGTTGTACTGTAGGTGTTAGAAATCTTCTGCTTCCTGACTTTATTTTCTAGAGGTAAGATTTATACTACCTCCCTTATGTAATGTACTAACATTTGAATTCATAACAACGAGGCACCAGCAACTTTGTTTTAAAAAATGACACAACTTAGTAGTAAGAGGCTACAGAGGAATTCCAGTTCAACATGACAACAAAGAATTAAAAAGTCCAAAAGTGAAAGAATGGAGATGTTCTGCCATCAGTGTCATAGATGAGAGCATCCGGTTTCAAAAACTGTGACAATTTGGGTCCATAAGTTAACTAATACATATCCAAAAAAGCAATGCAGTATACCTCGTGGTAAAGCTGTTCGGCTCTAACAGACAAGTGATGTCTTCGATAGGCCTTGGACGCTATCAATATGCATCCCATAAACTGTAAACTTTAATATAGTCAACAAGCTTTAACATGTAGGTACCATAACATAAGCTTTATAGCTGCATTGTATAGTGAAATACCAATGCAAAAGCTGACAATGAAAGTAAAGCATGCTTGACAATCCACTGTCGGACAACACAGGAGAGTGGTTTATAATGGTTCACAAGCAACTCTGGGCACTTGAATTCTTCAACACTAAAAGCAGCATATAAGAAAATCAAACCAGAAGGCTGAAGAAGTTAAATTAATTTGAAAAAAAAAATGCCACATTTCATTAATTAGATACTAAAAGTAGCTTACACATGATTGCCTCTTCTTGTCTCCAATAGACTATGGATGGTCTCCATAGCTCTTTGTTTTGCAGGTATGTAAATGTCCTCATCCATGCCGTGATTATCCCTCATCTTGTATTTATTCAAGTTATTCAACAGCTCATCCTCCGAAACCTAAAAGATAAGAATTAAAAAACTCTAACGCAGATAGCTCTATGACATTTTGGTTACATATGTATTTCTTCCTAGCAGGACAAATTTTTGAAATCAATTGATGAAATGTGAAAGAATCTATGCGTCACAAACCCAAGATTTTCCAGCTCCACTGCACAAAAGCTGAGCATAAGCTTCACATACATGAATTTCTACCCATTTTGACTGCAATACCATCAGTTATTACTAGTGTCAGATTTCAATCGCTCAATTAAAGGGAGTGCAAACGAGTCTATATATAACATAAAAAGGAATGTAGAAGAAAGGTATCACGCACAAGTTTTTTAGCTGCTTTATTAATGTCCGCACCCTCAACACATAACTTCCCATGCTTTCTATAGCCGTGGCCACATTTCAACTTGCCATCATAACATACTCCATTCGTAGGACAGGGTTCACAATTATCTGAAGCAACAGCAGCAAATAAGGAAAATGCAGAATGCAAGAGAAATCAGGAATTCAGCTTACTGCTAAGACAGGATAATTTACAAAAACCGAGGAGTGTCTTTAAAAAAAGTGTATTCATAAAAAAAAATTAAGTAGTAATAAAATGTCAGTTGGAAAATGTTTAACAGCAAAAACCCTCCCAGCCTCCTAGCTTCAAAAACTGCTTCCTGAGATAAATTCTCAGGCATAAAGTAAACAGGCTAATGTGCCATAAAAGTGAAGGATGGACAGTTTATAGAGTAGAGTGATATCAAAGAATATATAAATTCAATAGAATGTGAAGTTATAAGGAAATAAGAACTGCATAAAAAGATTCTGAAAACACTAGGGTATCAATGGCAACCAGCAAGGTAATGAAATCATTTTGCAATTTCAGTGGAGATGAATATATTTTGTTAAGACTTTTTCAAAAATTTGAATTTCACAGGTTGATAGGATATTTTACCACTACTCCTAAGTTGTATCTTCATCTGCAGCTCCAATAAGTAGCCCACCTTACTAGTCAAATAACTTTATGAGCAGTAAGAACTGGTTGTGGACATTTACCATTGATAGATTTAAAATCCACTAAAAAGGTTTTACCTTGTTGAGTTGTCCCAAGTCAGTAAGCTGGGGGAAACAAAGGAATAAATCGTGTATCAAGTATTAACAGTGAAAGGAAATTTCTTCATGCATAAACACATACACAATGTACTTAGCATAAATATGTGTGACCTCGTTCCATAAATTAGAGATAAATTAGATAGTGTATACTTTATATACACTAGGTTATAAAAATTGAATGGAAGGAAAGAATTAAAAACATTACCGGAGAGCGAATCATCGAGATCAGTAGTAGTGTCGCAGAAGGGTTTGGGCGGCTGAATGAGAGAGGCGGCTATGAAGTTACAAACCACTGCCACCGCAGCGGCGATGGAAACAACGGCGATCAACCGGGTAAAGTCGGCCTTTGACGATGGCAGAGAATTTAAGAATGGTTCCACAGAAACCAGTGTATGGTAGGATGAGGAGGGTTTAGGCCGTTTTCTCTTCTTAGTGTTGGAAGCCATTCGAAAATTGCTAATCGTACGCCATCTTAAGTCCAATTTTATAAGGTAAGATCTACTATTTCTGTGAATATAACGCACCGGTACTACAGTGGTTTAAATTCAATTGCACCTTGTGAATAAGCGTGGGTATCGGTCAGGTAATTGGGTCTGGTATCTAATTTGTGGTGTAGCATTT
The DNA here is from genome assembly GCA_019321725.1 of Paulownia fortunei. Lineage (NCBI taxonomy): Eukaryota > Viridiplantae > Streptophyta > Magnoliopsida > Lamiales > Paulowniaceae > Paulownia > Paulownia fortunei. The sequence goes on along the minus strand of CM033122.1, from coordinate 13,196,183 downwards.
TACACTTTTTGATTTGGTCAGATTTGGATTTTTTTTCCCCTTGGTAGTTCTTTTATCGGTGTTTATACTTCACAAGAATATGATACTCAAACAATTTTTTTGATGGAGTATAATAATTTGCAATCAATCATTACATTCTCTTTACTTACAATTTCATCACAAATTTACACAAAAATGTAATACAAACAATTTTCAATATAAAATCAGTTGTAGACACTAAGAATTTATATCATATGTCCACCCCTAAATATAACTACATGCATAAAGAGAGAGAAAGTAGAGAGAAAAATGAACGATAGACTTACCTTATACCATTGTTGCTATCGTCAGATTGCTAGAATTGAAAGTAAGGGAGGGATTATTCGTGTGACTGGAGATTTAAGAAACCTAGTAAATCATAAACTGAAGTTTGAAATGAAAATAACGAGTCATAGCCCTTTTTATCTATTTCATTTTAAATATAATTGGGTATCGAATCGAATTGAAAGTAGAATTTTACTATTAGAAAATTAATTTGATTAATATTAATCACTCGATACCTAAATTTTTTAATAAAAAACCGATCAAATCAGGTCGTATCGTGATCTGAAAACCCAAATTCGATTACCCATCCTTACTTGTGAAACTAATAAATAGTGAAAAATCTCCCTGAGAAGAAAGGTAAAAAAGGCTTTCTTGTGCTGTTGAAAGTGACATATATACCCTTAGGTCAAGCAGTAGGCTAAACACACGATTTCTGTTATTTTTGTTAAAGGTTTTTGCATTTAAATATCATTGCATCTTATTTGATAAAATCAATGGTCCACACTTGATACCTTATAATTAATATATATATATATATGTATATATATATATATATGAATGTGTAATGAGGTATGTACCTCGATATAAATAAAAAAAGATAGAAAACCAACTATAAAATGCAGTTGTGTGATCGCTGCTTGTAATATGAATAGACAATTAGGTACCTTAAGACTACTGTCCTGTGGAAAACTCTCCTACTTAAAAATAATTATTTGAAAAAATAAGAACTGAAGCAAAAGCAACATAAAGCACAATGAACTCACTTACCTTGTTAATAGTTTTGATGGGGTATTTATAGGTGTTTACTATAGAACATGAGCCATTTGGGCCTTTTTCGCGCTTGGCCTTCTATGCCTTTTTGCTTATTTGACTAAAATTAATGTCTTTGGAGCTTAGCTGAAATATGTCCATCATACAGTCGCCCAACTCCCAGACGGACTGCGGAATGCAAGTTGGATCAAAGTTCAGTAATTGGATAATTGAAGTTTACTAACTCTTCAAAGGAGATGTGTGTATATAAGAATAGTTTTTTGCTCTAAGAGAGGCATCTTTCAAACTCCTTATATCTAGAAGTCACGAATTCTCAAGGTATGTCTTTTCCTTATAACTTTAATTTTTAATTTCAAATTATTTATCATTCTCTATCTTTCTGGTTAATCATGTTTGGGAGAATTAGGAAAGCATATAGCAAAGTGAGGATGTCTCAAGTAAGGAGTTGGTGTGCGGAGAGTGCGATAGAGGTGCTGCTGCCACGAGCTCGATAAGCGACAACATGGGATATGGGCGAGGCTTGCCTTGGCCAAGCGAGACTTAGTCTTGCAAGGCCTAGGTGCCTTCGCCTCAATTGGGCGAGGCATGCCCTCGCCCGGACAAGGCACTACTTTGGTTGCGTAGGGATCTGCCTCACGTGATTTAGCTCATCTACTCCAGTCCTCCCTAATTCTACTTTGGTTGTATTAGGCTATTCTGCGACCTCTTTCGCATGTGAGATTGGTGGGTTTTATGTCTCTGACCATTCTTGCTCACTGGTCTCTGACCAGTGGGGTTGAGTCAAAGCTCCATTAACCCAACACTTATTGCGTAAGAGCCAAAAGTCTTTCTCACGACACTTAATGTGGTAGAGGCGAAAGCTTCCATACTCTAACGCTAAACACTAAGTCGAGGCAAAGCTTCCCCAACCTAGCACTCAACAACGTCAAGGCAAAGACTCTTCGTCCCAACATTTAGCCAAAACAAGGTGAAATGAGGTCACCTTAATCACCTCAGGCAAACATCCTTCAAGAAATATTATGGAAACAAAACCACCAGTCAAAGAGAGTAGCTAAAATTCCTAAATTGAACCAAGAGCTCAATTGCAAAAAATCTTGACAACCCAAGTCAAGCTTGACTGCACTACGATAACATGTATCAAGCTAAATATTCGACATAGGCCGTACCTCGACACCTCAAGTCAAACCAAAGAATCAACTAGACTACATTCACACTATTGCAGGCTAAATTTTGTCATCACACCACATATGATTACACCCTCCGACGTTCAAGTACAAATATCTATATTTTCTACTATTTTAAGGTACACCTTTAATACTTGACATTAATTTTTTCTTGAGTTCTATTACTGACTTAAGTATTAGAACGATATTTTTGTGGTAACCCTACAAACTTTAACTGTTTGTTTGTATTGCAAGTAACACTCAACTTATTCCTAACTTATTGAAAAAAAGAAAGATTATGACAAAATATCTTTATATTGAAGAGATGTAAAATATAAAATATGATCACCTCGGCTTAATTATTAAATTCGTGGTATGAAAATACTCAAACTTATGTCCAACCATAATTTTATGATTTTTTTAAAACTAAAGGCTAAGCGATCATCTCATAATCAATCTAACCGATCGACTGTTGGTGGAGTGGTGTCGCGCTGCTTTAGTACACCCGAGGTGTAATTGACCCTGTGAAAAGGAAATAGACTTGGTGGAGGGTCCAAGTTTTGAGAGCATGGAGTTCCTAGATGAATTTGAGAGCAAGCCAAGATTCCTCTTCCAATCGAAGCAGCATTTGCCCCAACCCTCGGATTCCGATCATGCCCTTCACCCTTCTTCTTCCTTTTTTTCTTCTCTCCATAAGCCCACCCTTTTCATTTCTCTTTCTTTTTCCCTTCTCATTTTCAGTCTTGCCTGCCTTCACTTTAATTTCGAACCCCTCAAATCCCTCCTTTTATGGCTTTCCTTTTCCCTTCTTATCGGTCCCTTTGCCCCTCCCTACCTCACCGCCGGCGATATCCGTGTAGGCCGCGGCCCGCCTCTCAAGGAAAGCCCCAATATTTCTATTGAAAGTAATGAAAAATCCAACCGAAAATCAACGAAAGCTCTCAAGAAAACATCTGAAGATGCCGTCAGACTCGATGAGTATTTAGAGAAATCGACAACTATTGATGGATCTTTGGTTGATTTGGCGGAGAATCAGTCTAATAGATTTAATGGGTTGTTGACTGAAAAGAAATCTGAGGAGCAAAGTGAGTGGAGTGAGGTTGATGAGGAGTTATTGAGGAAATTAATGGGGAAGCATCCGGTCGGGAAGCCGGGCCGATGGGAGGCTATAGCTGAGGGGTTCAAGGGGAAGCACAAGGTGGAGATTGTAATAACGAAGGCTAAAGAAATGGGAGAGAGGAAGGTGAGTGATCAAGATTCTTACAAGAAATTTTTAAAGGATCGTAAGCCTGTTGATAAACGAGTTCTTGATGAGGGAGGGAACGAAACCAATGCTGAAATTGGAAACGAAAATCAAAATGTGGAAGAAGGGAGGAAGGAGTGTGGATGGAGTGCTGTGGAGGATTTAACATTGCTTAATGCATTAAAGGCATTTCCGAAGGATGTGGCAATGCGGTGGGAGAAGATTACAGCTTCTGTGCCTGGAAAAACAAAGTCAGCTTGTATGAAGAGAGTGGCAGAGTTGAAGAAGGATTTTCGAAGTTCAAAGGCTTCTTCTGGCCAAGCTTCTTAGGTAAAGGAATTTGGGAACTGGATGATTGGAAGGTGGTTTTGTTAAAGGTTGTAAGTTCTTTTCTTTATGGCGGAGGAGGTAAACAATTGTGTTGCATCCACGTGTCCCTTGTTTTGTGAGGTTTTATGCACTCTTTTGAGGCGAGGTTTGAGTATGGCATTAAAACTGTTTATTTGAGATGATGACATTATTAATAATATTCTACCTCAAGATTATTTGCATTAATGATCTGGATATTAACCTTTTACGCATAGCTTTTTCTCTTGATGTAGAATGCTTTTTCTGGACTGCCAGCGTGCTGTATTTTGTCATTTATGTCTCACATTCCTGGAAATAGTGCTTCAATTCAATAATGTGAAATGTAGAGGAATGCAATGGAAAGTTATTATCATGCATTCTGCTTGTAAACTGCAAAACAAAAAAAGAGTTACAAGAGTTATCTATATTCCCCAAAAGTGTCTATGTTATTGATGTTGCAAGAGTTATTACGTTCAGCAAGACTGGTCATCATACTTTTACAAGATCATTTTTATTGAAAAGATATGATGCAATTTGACAGAAGCTGTCATCTAGATGCATCTGATGAATAGTTGCTCATGTAGTTTATAACTAAATATTAGGGTGTTATGTAAACAAGTGACCATCTTATGTTGAAGATTCATTCTCAATGGCAAGAGTGACCCTGTATAAAACAATTTGTATTAATTATAGCACAAGCGGAGTGGATGTTAGGAAATCTTGTTCTTAGGCTAGTCAGAATAGTCAAACAATTAAAACAAGACAGACAGGAAGAAATGTATTTCCTGTCATTTTCTTGATGGTTTCGAAATGTCTTTGGATGCATTTAATTATGTGTAATCGATGGTGTGTTTGAAGGTTTGATTGTCTGTAGAGATTTGAATAAAAGAACAATAAGATAGGGTAGTATTTTCTTATTACCTTAGATTAGAGATTGTTCCACATTTTTATATGCTCACATTGGGAAGGGGAAATGATTTTATACTTCGTTTCTTTTTCTTTACGAATTACAAGAGATGCCGCAGAAAAATTAAATAATCTGACAAGAAAATAATTTCAAATAATGCCTGAAAATGGAAATGGAGAAAATTTTGGATATAGAGCACTATCTGAAGCATGATAATCTTTTACGTCCTGCTATGCTGCCAGGTTTAGAGTTTCGTTTCCAGTTAGGGCTTGTAATCCCTTTTTGTTTCTGTGATTGGTCACGACTACGAGCAATTGCCTATCCAACTTTCTGCTTAACTTATGCAGGAGTAGTAGCTAGAATTGTTTTGTTGCCATGGTTGGAGAAATATTTGAAGGAAGCATTTTTGTTTTTTTATCTTTTGTTAAGCTAGTTTTATTTGTCAAAGCTGACAGTGAATGTTTTATTAGCTCAAGATTTTTGTGCATTCACCTTCTTTGCATAGTTTATTATTTTGGTTTCATCAACATGGTTTCATCTGTTGTGTAGATTTAAAGGTTTTATGGGTTTTTTTAATCTTTCAATGTAACTTGTCTATTGTAAGAACTGGTGTTATTTTGCTCTAGATCTTCTTGTATATCATGTGTCACTGGCTGCATTTTTTTTCTAGTCTACAGTATGAAGCCATAGTGTGTTAGCTGAATTTCTTGGCACGACCATAAATTGGAGACTGAATTATGTTCTTTTTTTTTGTGGGAGGGAAATTGGTGGGTGGCACACACAAGGGATTTGTTTTCATCTTTCTTTTTTGTTCATGTGAAATGGAAAGATGCCAAAAATGAAGTAAATAATTTGGCACTTGATAATTTCTAGAAACACGTGAAATAGAGAGTAAATTTCAAATTTGGAATACAATCTGAATCATATATCAACCTTTAATTTGTGGTATGCTGCAAGATTTAGTGCTCTCGTTAGAGTTTGGGTTTGTAATTATTTTTCTCATCACCCAGTGCATGTGCACTAGGTGTAGCATCTTATGTCGTGTGTCCCAAATAGTCTTTATTTGGGATACTTGGCAAGCATCGCGAGAAACTATGAGCTATGAACTCTCCAATTTTCAATTTGACTTATGCACGAGTAGTAGTGAGAACTGATTCTTTTCATGGCTGGTAGAAATTTTAGAGGAAGCCACATATCTTACATTCGGGGCTTGATTAGCTCTGCATTTTGCATTGTATTCAATTACCATTCTTACTTTGGTTTTATCTGTTGAGCGGAACTATTTGTTTCAATAGGTTTTCTTTGTATTTAAATGTTATAGTGATTTCTGTGAGGACTCGTGTAATTTTGGTCTGGATATTTTTTTTGGGCCGGACCGTGAAGTGGAGAGAGTTTCCAGTGTTTGCTACATTATGCTTTGTGCTTCGATTCCAGTCACTGACTCTATGCTTCATGTTTTCGTAGTAGAAGGGTCTGATCTTGCTACTTTCCTGAGTGCTCATTTTGTAGGATGCACAACATTTTGAATACTCATTTCGTAGGATGTGGAACATTTTGAGGCTATAGAAGTCGACCTGAGTTAGGTGGGTTGATTGTTTATTGCGTATAAATATCGTAAGTACAAACGACAAGTCAGAGGCTTTAAGACTTCCGGAGAGGAATTGGAAGTTTGTGCTCCAAAAAACCTGGCCGTGCTGCATTTGCAGAGTATTAACATATGATTGAATGGGGCTGAAGCATGACTTGGTTTTTCAGAATTCTGAGTTTAGCAAAATTATGACTTGGCTCCTTTAGTTATATCTGCATTGATATGCACATGGGTCGCAGTTTTGGCACAGGTTTTATGGTAAAGGACCTGCTAAATGGCATTTCCTTTATCCTGGAGAAGCTGATTCCATGAATTAATTTTACTTGCCTCGGGGGCTTCCAGTGCATTTTCTGGTGAACAATATTGTCCTTTTTTTTTTTCGGGGTGGGTGGGGGGAATCTGAAGTAATAATCCTTCCTTGTTCCATATACCAATGCCCGGCATCACTCCTCAACATCCAAATGAAGAAGCTATCTCCCCACAGTTGGAGTGAAGAAAAGAAGCCTCATTTTATTTACGGGCATCTAAATTTCTATTTCTTTCATAGCTAAAATAGTTATCATCCAAAAGGTGGTCTTACAAGTCTTTGAAACGAAACAACCACACTCATCATTAATAAAAATTACTCGAGTTTTGAAACAATCACACTCATCATTAAAAATTTAAATTCGTTAATTTTAAAAATAAAATGACACAAATAACTATTGCAATACTTTAAATTATCACAAAAACCATTATGTGCATTAAACATTAAATAGCAGTATTACCCAAATTATATAGGGATATTATCCTTCCTTAATCTAGTGAGTTTGTAGACATAATAAGAAATTAAAAATACTACATACTACGCATATAAGACAAATCCTACATGCATTTTCCTTCCGCCCAAAAATTCACTTTGCTATTAGATTTTTAGATAAAAAGCTGCCATCGTTGCAGTGAATGTAAGAGACAAAAAACAGTAATAGTTTACTACTATGAAAGTCGGTTGATGAAAAAGGAGAAAATATCTATTTTAAGAATTGAAGGGTAAAGCGAAGTTTCTACTTCAAGGGTTGAAGGAAGTACTGAAGAAGGTAAAAGTGTTACGTGAGATGCGAAGGGCAAATAGTTACTCACCCTATTTCATAAATATACACACATACATATATTATACAGATAATTTATATAAGTTCGTGTATAAGAAAAATAAGAAAAATTCTTACTCAAATTAAATTGGTCATACTCACCATGTAACAAGCACAACACACTTAATTCGTGGTGTTCTCCTTAAATTGTAAATCAATAACATCAACTGGCCCATGCAATTGGATTCAATCAAAAACTAAGTCTGAACTAGGATTTTCCAGACAAAGAACTAATAGCATATTATACTTTCAGTAAGACTTCAACTCCATGGCCCTTTATAAAGCTCACTCACATGTTATCCATGTGTAAAGCTCATAAATCCGTGTAATAATCTGGCCACTAACCTTAATTTGTCCGAATTTTTACCACAATCAACAGATAGCCTGACACCAACTATTATGATTTAGTGGCTGGCCAACTCTTTTTAGTGGTACCATCCATGAGTCGGACGAGTCATGCTTCAGTGAACGACACACTTGTCCTACAGATGATTTTGGAGTGCAATTACGTGGGCTTGACATTAGAAAGGGACTGTACAACTACGTGGAATTGACATTAGAAAACTGAACAGCAAGGCAGGCATTATCCTGACTAAGTACAATTATCGTACTTCGGAATAGAGGAGTTATCGCATTGATGTACAATCAGCCTCCCTGATAAGAGCACAAAAAAAGCAGATATTACAAACTTGGATCAATGTAATATCATCCCTATGCAACTATAATTGCTTTGACAAGTAATCGCTATCTTTCAACTTATACCAACTCCACCAAACATTTGGCTGCTCACAGGACCTCAAAAGGGATCTTACTGGAAGGAGTGCTGAATATTTTCCCAGCCATCCATTGTCTAATGTTCCTGTTGATAGATTGAGAATTTTACAGATATTCCCTGTAAAATTTCATTCAGATACAAACACAAAATTGACTGGTACTCCATGAATTGGCAAACCTTGCACTCAAAACTGCCCAAGTCGAATGTCCCTGTCGAGGCGATCCGCATTGAGAGTTCCAGGAAGTTCTCTAAAATCTTCGTTGAATACAGAATATGCACTGCAAAAATGCAAGAATAAGGTAGCAAGAGCAAACAAAGGACAGAGAACCAAAAGTATGCAACATGCTCGTGCTGGTTGACAAGAAATTAAACCTTTTCCAATTCTAAGAGATTTCTTGTAAATATTTCTGCATCTAACTCATAGATAAGAGGGAATTTAAAATTTTTAAGAATTTTGAGTAGACATGTTAACCAAAAAGTGAGGTGCAGTAGACCCACTTAATGCACAAATACTATGAAGATAGCAAACGTCCACCATATGGTATGGATACATATTGGCACTTTTTCAGCATCCAATTTCATCACCTACGCTGAAACTTTACGCATGAACTCAAAGAACCAAGGAATCAAATATTTGACTGCTCAGGAACTAGTTCTAAATGCCCAAACCCCATAATACCACCACCACAACCTTCAGTACAGAAGAGAAAAAGGTGCAGTTACTAACAATGACAGTGAGGAAAGTCTCTTGGCGCTTTTGGGCTTTGACTGACTGAATTTCAGCTATTATAAATTTTTGGTCTCCTGTTTTTATTTCATGGAAACCAATGCATTCAACTCAATTAGTCTAGTTGGGTTCTAGGATTCGATTAAAATATATTTGGGATGTGAAACTCTACAGCCAATAACCTTATCGTGACGGTTGCCAAGAAAAAACTTTAAAACACAGCAGTCCACACAACAAAGTGAACAAGTATTAGAAATGAGGAAGCAGAATGAATTGGTAATTTAAATCCATGATGATAGCCTGCTCATTATGTCTTGTTTTCTTATAAAAGAAGAGCATATATTTTCATCACAGCTAGAGGGAGAGAGAGATGTTCAGGATTAGATGTACGAAGCAAATATTCAACTTTAAAAATCACAATTTTTGTTCCATTTTTCAGAAACAATGTATTTCCTCATGTTTAAATATTGCAACATACTATATCAGAGCCTGGCATCATATCAATAACAATACCACGCAGCTTAGCATTAAAAGTTACTGCATATACCCTCACGTGTGCAAAAACAAATAAAATATTTAGCAATTCATTACTATGATCAAGACAAATTTACAAAAGTGGCAGCGCCAACTGGAAATTAAAAGGAATCGCATAAAAACATTGGTACAAAACCTTGGCAACTTAGGATATTTCCTGGCTCCTGCACGTACCTTACATCACCAGGTTGCCGATGCCCAAGATTGTAGAAAATGATCAGAAAGCCGGTTCCAATTATCTGAATAATAATGGTAGCAATACATTACGTGACATCCTCAAGAAGTTGCAAAATTTAAATCCAAATAAAGAAAGGTACACTCTTGTTTTATGTTGGTCTTGCATATGGACAAATTATTTCTATCCTTTTCTAGATTAAAAATACAAAATCCAGTCTTAACGACAGGTTAATGCTATGTTATCGTGGTCACAAGTGGTATTAGCTATGTCACAACCAAAGCCAACATCTAGTTTGGCAATACAATAGTACTACTTTTTACTCATTCAAACAAATATATCCAGCTTATGCAGGAAAAAATTAAACATTAAAAAGACAAACTCTAAGAAGTCATTTCAAATCATGTAGTATTCAGTTAATCCCCATTTAGCATGCTTAGCATTTTCCAACAAAATCAAAGGCCAATGAATGCATCAATAGTGGATTTTTGGTAAGATGTTTTACTAAGGTCTTTCATCATTCCAGTACTTTCCATATTCAGCCGACAGCCATCATTAGGTCAAAAGACACTTGATTCAATAATCAAAGTTCCAATACCTTTAACATGTAAAAATAGAAGCAATAAATAGGTAAAAAATTGGATTTATGGACAAAATCTGCTTGTTTGGGTGAGTATTCTGTGAAGATTATGAGCATCTTATTGTCAAATTTCAAAAATTAAAGACTATATGGTGTAGATCAGCTTAAACCAATTTGTAAAATTTCACAGCCCCAACTAATGAGCAACAATTTGAAGGAATTGCAGACCCCATAGAACAAGAAGACTCACGTATAAAGGTCCGATATCCAATCTATGGGCAACAGGTGCGAGAATAAACCAAACTACAATGGCTGCCCATATCTTTATTCCGAGGGAGAAAATTGCCATCAAAAGCATATCTACAAGGGGTCGAGACTGATCAGAATGTTCCCACCATATTTCTGTAAAAATGAAAGGCGGAACTAGTTCTCACCAGGGAGCTTAAGTTTATCACGTAATATGAAGAATAGCCTCCTTTTCCACCTGCTGGTTGATTCTGGAAGTTGAAATTTCTACGCAAACAAAAGATAGAAAATGAGACTCTTAGAAGTTTACAAATACAAGAGACACCATGAATCAATTAAAACTGACAAGATCTTCTCCATTGTCGTCATCGAAACTGTCCTGAATATGCTTAGCGGGCGGCTTTGGTTTGATGGCAACAATCACGGTTTCTGGAAAAGAAAATTGTGACACTTCTTCAGAAATAGTAAAAGACTACTACAAGAAAGAAAATTTTGCAAAATGTCAACAAAGAGATCTAGCAAATTTGTGATTTTTAAGGGGTAAAAAGGAACCATAATAAGGCTAAAATCATGTGGGCGTCCAGTTCAGGATTCATCATGCTAAACTCCAAAATATTTAAAACAAAAAGAATCATCAATAATTGCGTAAAATACGTCCAAATATTCCTTTTATCTCTCATCTATGTTTAAAATAAATTCAGAAGGAAGCACCACAACTAACATAGACAAAAGGGAAAGATAATTCTCATAAAAAATTTTACAAACCGAAAAGCAGGCAGTTAAACACAACATGCGAAAGATGATGGACCAACTATTTCACCATATTTAATCTTATCCATAGAGAAAATTAGTTCAACTACTTTCATGCTTGTTCCAATTGTCAGAAAGATCTTGGCACTTGGAGGAAAAGAGAAGGCCACAGAGAATACAAGCAATAGATGCACTAATATCAAGATGAATTACAGAAGCTGCAAATATAACTTTCAAGTTATGAGCTTCAGTGCTCCAATTAGAATAGTCTATCTTAAAGCCAATCTAAAAAGCAAATCATCTTTATATTCATTGATCAATCTAAAATTTCAAGATATAATCTAGAATCAAATAAAATATAGCCAACTTGGTGATAGGTAACTGTTTAAGTTTTGGAATAATGTAGGCCAAGCCAACACATTCAATCACACTATTTCTCTGATATAATGCATAACCATATATGTGATAAAATAAAAAATAAAAAATAAAAAATAAAAAATCCTCATGTACATCACTAAAAGAGAAAGAGAAACCCCATTCTACAAATTCTAACAACTATAACTAGAGGCAATTCTCATACCTCCATCGTGGAGTTGGACCAATAAATCATCACCATCTGTACTATCGTGCAACACATTCCCTCGAAAAACAAGCGTCATATTCTCAAGGGGCAAGTGACTAGTCCCAGCAATCAATTTTCTCAACTCTTTAACCTATTTGTCAGAAGAAATAAAATATAACAAAAACATCCCTTTTAATCTCTATCTTTAATAAATCATATACACAAAAAATACGAGATCTCATTTCCATATCTGAGCACAGAATGATATCCATGGGCAGAAATGGCTCATAGTCATTAGCAAGAGGAAAATGATATTAAAAATGATTCTTTTCATTAAAAATGTGAATGTCTATACTCTCAGAAACCACCATGTGCTTCTAATGCTAATAAGCCCACCCACATGATTGGCAGGACCTTCAATGGATCCAATTTACTGAAAACGACTAGAATGCTTCTGCAGTAATTCCACCCAATATATGAATCTAACACTTGCATGGATAAAACCAAGACAACAGAGTTTGAGGGTCAGGCATTCAGAATACAGTTAAAATTCAAACAGATTTGCTCTTCACATATGCTAAATCTTTAACTAGATTCAGTTCAGTAAGAGTACACATTTTCAGAACATATTCTGTTAAAAAGCATGCCCCAGTATGCATCTGCATCCCAATTCAGTTATTATTTCCATATGTCAATACCAAGAGAAGGATTGAGTTTTAAGTCTTAAATGCACAGGAGAACAGTCTACCGAACACCTTCACTCCTTAAGAGCTTGGGAAAGAAAATTGAACTCACAACATAAGCAGAGAAGTTCAAAATAATAAGTGTAGTTTGTTCTTGTATAAAATAACATTGTAAGTCATAACATATAAGAATAAAATAGGACATGCGATCATTTTTATTCTCTTTTTCCTAAGACTTGATTATGAAATTATCTATTAGATGACTTTTGCTGAATAAAATTCAAAGGTTAGGTAAAAGATGCATGCACACGGGAAGGTAAATATATTGATGCCCTGGACAATAACTTTTAGAAACTTCAGGTACTGATGCTCTAGACAACAATTTTAAGAAACTTCAGGAATCATTGGACAATGGCGGCATACTTCAAATTGTCTAAAAGCATGATAATACATTCACACAATTAAACACCAGTAGTAAAGTTGTCCAAATCTCTTCAAGCATTCAACGATTTTGGTATCCTACTTCAAATGGACCAGTCGATGCATGGCTTAATCCAACATAGATCCCTTCATAATTGGCAAGATTTGAAATGAAGGAAATAAAGATTCAGCAAAAGCCCTATATAACAATTCTTTACTAATCCGCAACTTCTTTTTCTTGTTGGCTTCATGATATCCGATGCTTGACCTCAAGAAAAACTATAATACTCGTCTTAAATGCAACATGTCATCAAGCAATTGCCGACCCTGGTCATTAAATGCAAATGAGAACTTGTCTTTCATAAAGATGACTTGCATATCATGTCAATTAATTTTACTTACAATTTGTGCTTTTAAAAATAGAGCTAGAGTGGATTATAAACATAAGATTTAATTAATCCCATTTCAACAGTACAAAACCTGTATCCTACAACAAAGTGCACAGTGGTTGCAATTTGTACAATGTGATTACAATATAGGAAGAGTTTAGATCAGAAAAGGGCATAACAGCTCAAAATTCTGGCGAAGAGCGTGATTTGGATGCAATTTGCATGTCTTGGTGCTTTGACTTCATTGAGTTCTTATGCACCGCAACCCAAAAAAACAAAAAAGCCACAGGCGCAATTTTTGAAAAAAAATTCATTCGAACATGTGATCAAACCCTTCCTCCATCGCCCTTTGATGAAGCATATAATAGATCAGCATGAATTCAATCAATTTAGTTATATTCAAGTAACATGGCAAATAATCTTATCCTCCCCAACCAAAAAGAAAAGAAAGTAACACGTCAAACTTAACTATTTTATTTCTCATAGCATATAAACTAATCGAGAAATACTGTCATCATCACCATGAAAAAGAATTTGTCTAGGTTTCAATTACATTTTTTACCATTATTTGCACGTTTAACATATTCTCCGGAGTCCAAATTAAACGTCAGATATTCCACACTGTGGTAACACTGTTTTCCTATTCCTCACCACCACCCCCACCAAATGTTATCCTAAAAAAAAGGATATAGATAAAAATAATAATTATAATAATTAGAAGTCAGCAAATTAATGTCCTATACAAAATCAGGCAATGATAAGAAATACTGCTGACGAATTCATTAGGCATCCCAAAAAATAGAGAGAAAATGAGTAAGAATATAAAATGCGATACTTTGAGTGTAGAAGGGACCCTGAGGCGAGAGCGAGGCGAAGGGCCGATGGTTCGCAGAGTGATATTAACCATTTCCTCATCCTCTTCGATTTGATCGGCCATGACTCCACCAATGTGTTGTACGTCAATGTACAAGCCCAACTGATTCACTTTCTAGGTATGTATTTATCGTGAACGATCAGAGGACAAGGGCGCGCCGGTGTCCGTAAGTTGGTGGCGGGGGGGGGGGGGGGGGGGGGGGAGGGGGAGAGGGGAGGGAATTTGTCGAAGTTTCTGCAGTAGGCCCACTTCTATCATATATGCTGATTGTGGCCCAACTTATGGAGTAAAGGGCACCAAAATAATTAACTGATATCAGGTATCCAATTTTATATTGATTTTTATAAATATTCTAATTTGATATGTAATTGTATTATTGCTATCAAATGACAAACTAATTTTTATAAATATTTTAATTGATACCTAATTTTTACCATAAATATTAAATTAATTCATATTGAATGGACTCCATCTAATTCTCCATCCCGAATTTTTGTATAATGATGGATAATCATTTTAATCTCTATTTTAATTCAATATCTATTTAATATTTCATAATATATTCATTGCACTAAATAATTCATATCTAATACAAATGTAAAATTGAGTAATAACGAACAATTATATACATAAGATATATAAATATTCATAATTTAATTTTAAAAAAACACAAAATATACCCCTAAAGAGCGATAGTTTTGTAAATAAAAAGAAACCCAATGTTGAGGTGTTGATGCTAGCCATCACTTGTTTTCCTTATGAGTTATCGTTTATCTTGTTCTTTCTAGCCAGCATTTTTTCTTTGGACTTCCTTGGGTGTTTGTGTAACACTTTCTAACCATTCTCTAATCATCCAGTGTCTCCCCACTCCATTGGTGGTCAAGAAACTTTCATATGGTAAGTAAACACCAAGGCTTGAAAGAGGTTCAAGCTGGGTCTCCCCAAGCTGACATTATGGAGAGGATTCTAACCACAAGGTATTTTACTATCTTTGTAGCTCTCTTATGGTATGAGCCTATGGATAAGGGAAATAACTCCCTAAGGTATAAGCCTAAGGATAAGAGAAGTGTAATTTTGCCCATTGCTTCTCCGATCTCTCCATCGAAACCCGTGAGGGGTGTTCACTTTCTGGAATTGGGCATTATCTATTCCTAATTAGATAATGGCATTATTAAAAATGATTTCGACTGAGCTCCTAATATCCACTAGTAACTTCTAGACCCAAAAATTTGAGAGCATTGCCAGGAACACTAATGCATTATTGGGTGTCAATTGAGCTATGAGGTCTCAATTATTGACAATGACACTCTCTTAACCTTGCTCAATGTGGAAAACTCTGTAATGCGAGAGTCCCTACATAAAAATGAGCTCCTTTAGACACTCATCAAGAGAGTCTTTCTAACATTTGTCGAATCTTCTCTACTCGATATTCTAGAAATAATAGCTATTACTCTAGTTATTGAGAGGTTATCATTGTCTAATTCCTTTCTTTCCTCTATTCTTCTGACCCTTATGTTATGGCATGCCCTTAAAACCTCACAGGATGTTGGTAGAGCTTGGGTTGAGAGGGTGTTAGTCGTTAATCAATAAACTCTTTTAAGTGCCCTTCTTAGATCAACTTCTCAATTTCAGTTCAGAAATAATGACACTCCTTGATGGTGTTACCTTTATCATGATGAAAGCAACAATATTTATCGGACTTCTGCCTACTTTCATTGTCCTTCTTTTTTCTTGGCTACTAAACCAATGTTTGTTGCTCCGCCACAATGAGGACTTCCACTCAAGTAGCATTGACGGATGTATAACGTGCGAACCCACAAGGGGGAAGTGTTTTCGCTCTTCTTTCTTCTTACCTCAAACCTTTATTCCTTCATCTGCTTCCTTTTGTTGATGTATTTAGATAACACTTCTATGGTCTCTTCCATACAGATGTATTTTTCAAATCGTACTAAAAGTTCTTATAACGTGATGGGAGGTTTTCTCGCTATGGAATCTTTGAACTTCACATGTTGGAGGTTCTGCAGTATTATATTTGCCAACAACTCATGGTTGATATAGGGAGCTTCTAACACCATTTCTGGAAATCATTGACATAATCCTTCAGTAGCTTGCCATCCTTCTGAGCTATAGTGGATAAGTACAGAGTATTCCTGGGGTACTTCTTATTAATGGAGAAGTGGTGTAGGAAACTTTGAGCCGATTGTTCGAAGCTAGTTAATTATGTTACTATCAAGTAATTGGTTGAACCATGGTGATGAAGACCTTACAATAAGGAGCATCGCCATGTCATACAAAGTCACTTTTCTATTGAAGTTGTCTAGGTGCTCTTGGAGGTCTCCCGTTCCATCATACTTGGTCAAGTTTGAGACCTCCACCCTTTTATGCTTTTCTTAAGTGTTTTCTTCTGGGAGAGAGAGACTTTGCTATTGACTTCTTCTCCATGCCTTCTTTATTTTTTCAAGGCTCATAGCATCGTGGCTTAGTCTTCTCGGAGTCAAGATGAATCATGGCTTCGGTGAGATCACTAAGGAGGCTCTCCCCTAAGTTGAGGTGCAGTATACTGAGCAACTGTAGAAGCATATTCTATCAAGGCCAAGAAAGCTCCCTATGTGGTTTTTAGGACCGCAGTCCCGAGAGGTGGTGATTCCTATTGGAGGAATACTTGTGCTAGTTGATATGTCCTATTTTCGTCAAGTACCTCATCTTGCCAGTCCGAAATTGTAACACCCCTATTACTACACAACTAGATATATATTATAATTTGACATGATAGAATCTGTGTGCATGCATGGAATATTTTTTTTTGTAACACTATAAGAAAAGATAAATCACTTCTTACATGCACAACCCTGTTTAAAATACTTTATAACACATGTCATGTATATAACAGGATCGGTATTTATATAAAAGCTCAACACCTACAACGACCCAATATTTACATACTTATTTACAGTAAAGTTTTAAAAACGAAATATAGTACCAATTTAAAAATATAATATAACAGACTCAAAATATAACAAGCCAACAAAATATCCCAATAGGTCGTCATCCATGTACACACTCTCTTAGACACTTGCAAGAGCTCCAACCGCCGCCCAGCCAATAAAAGATGCTTCAGGTATCGTCATACTCACCTACAATGCATAAACTATATGAGCTAACGCTCAGCAAGTAAAGATTATGCATGTCAAAGAATAATCCATAATATCAAGTTATGCAACTCAAAATGCTATGCTCACAATGCAATTTTATGCATCAAAATATTTCTCTCAAAATCATTTCTTTCTTGGGCCCCTGACCAACGCTACTATCGTATGCACCGGAAAAGAGCTCTGTACACTGCCATAATCTAATGGCCAATAATCATATAAGCATGCAAATCCATGCATACTCATACGCATGCAAATCCATGCATGCGAACCTGCAAATCCATGCATAAAACCATGCAAATCCATGCATGCTTCGGTGCACTAGTAGTGGTCAGCAAAATATTTTCCTTTCTCTGAATCATGCTGTGCAATGCAAGATTTATCATAATGCTCGTATATGATGCATGCACGTGCTAATGACAATGCCCATGTATGTATGCTCAATGGAGAGCCCTCTACTATGCACATATGATTTATGATATTATATATAATTCACACATCTACTATGTCTATGCATTGTAGTTGTAAATGAATCTTTACTTACCTTTTACTTGGTTGGTGGCTTAGTCTAAATTTGTTTAGTATTTCTCTCCAACCTTAGATGTAAATTAGCCTGTAATATTACCCAACATCAAGCACCATTCCCAATTTGGCAAGTTGAAAGCACAAAATCTCATACTAGACCTTAAACACCAAGCTATAAGCTAACAATCAAGCTTTCACAAACTAGAACCCAATATAACCCCTCAAATACCTCAATTTCTCATCTTAAATACATGCAAACATCATGTAATTGAAGTATTATAACTCTAGTAGCATGTACCTAATTGTTAACACTCAATAAAAACATGTCTAGGTTGAAACATGTTAAGTGATCAAATGTGACAGATTCATATTTTCATATTTTCTTGCTGTCAAGTTTAGTTGTATGATAATTTTAACATCCCCAAGCATATCCAATCACTTCCAAATTTTTACCACACTTAGATAACATGTATATAAATGTAACCATATCATATAATTGATAAAAATCATGGATATAGCTTTCCAAGTTCAACTCTCTTCACGACATACTGAAACAGATTGTTTCCTACCGTGACAGTTTTGCATACTTCATGACATTAATGGTTTTGGCACCATTAAGTATATTCAATCACTCCAAAATTTTCACCATACTTAGATAACATATATAAGGAGACAACCAGGTCATATTATTACCAAAAATAATGGATTTAGCTCCCTTAATTCAGTTTCCTTCACAGCACACCAAAACAGATTTTGCTATTTTGGCAGTTTGAGTGTTTCTCCAATATCATTCTCTATTTCAATTTTCAACTGATAAAACTTCATTCCAATACTCTTAACTCATATATGGTTATGTAAATGGTAATAATTATAGGTTTTATTCAACATACCATACACTTTTGAAGCCTAAAACACAAGAAAACAGTAAAATGACAGTTTCTGCCATAAGTATTTCCTATTAAGTGTTTGTGATCAAAAACCCTTTCTTTGTGCACCAAAGTCTAACTAAAAACTTCCTAACACTTTTATAAGAGATATTGAAAGTTTAATAAACCATAAAACCATTCATAATAATCTGAAAATCAAAGGCAAAACTATAGATAAGTGTTACCTATGCATATTTTGAGGCTAACTTGATGGTAATCACTTCATATTTGCTTTTCTTGCTTTTATTTCAACTTGGAATCAATTTGGATCACTTGGAGACCTTAAGGTGTGTGTTTGGAAGATGAAAATAGCTGAAATAAGGGTCTGGTCGTTGCTTAAGGGCGAAGGGTTTGAGGTGTTAGCTTAACCTTAATAAGAAAGCATGAGGTGGCAAGTAAATGGCAAATCTGATTTTCTCCCTTATCTTGCAGCCCTAATCTTGTGTGTCTCACCTATTTTTATTTGGTTGCAACCTATCTTAGTCACCATTCATTCCCATAGTTATTTTCTATGTCAGTTCATTCGATCTCCAAACCGATTCACATCCGATTTTTAACGAAATATCAAGTTTGCATTTCTAAAATCATATGCATATATGAGCCTTGTAATAGGACACTTAAATCACATTATATCATGTCTAATATCCCAAGTATGTTAATCTACAAATATATACTTTTGAAATAATTTGATCAAATCAAATTAAACCATATAAGCTTACTAGTAATACTTTTAACACTTCCAAAATTATAACCTATATATCCCATCTATATCTAATATTGATCCACCTCATTTTCTTCTTATTTCAATATAAAATCAACTACTTAGATTAAAAAATTCAATAACTAATACCGTGCAAAAACTTCAGAATTTAGTTTAATATTCAAGAATGTCGTATAAAATGAAATAAATTATGCAATGTCAATAGAAATGCAAATATCATATAAAATTAACACGTAATGCATGAATCATATTTGGTCATGTGAGTAGTAAGAGACTCGGGTATCACAGAAATGCTAGCTTCTCAAGTATGATATCATGTTTGCATCTTCAGTGTCTAGGTCATTTCCATAGGTGGTTCCAAAATAATGTTTTCAAAATTTGTAGAGTGGTAGAAAAGACAATTCCTTTTCCAACATCTTGTCTAAGTAGTAAAGTAGGTCGACCTACAACACAAGTAAAGTCGTTCTAATAGTCGGGAAGTTCTTTGATGAAAACTAGTCGAGAGAATATATAAAAAATGAAAAAAAAATCTCCTACAATTGAGAGAAAAATGGAGAACTTACTAAAAGTAGCGAATGGTTAGGATAATTATAACTGAATCTCAGAGGCTACGGATAATGGATATTATCTTGTGATATGGTACATGGGCTTAAAGGACCCACTCAAGCACGTCTCTTCATTATCTCTTTATCTTATACAAAATAACGATTAAATCTTCATTATATATAGTAGGCCCCATCAATGTGTGTACTTCACAAATTAAAAGTATAAGAAAATTAGAAATTAAAGAAAGTTAAAATTTGTTTTTAGTTGTAGTTTTTCAAAAAATATGAGTTATGGCCGATCTTTCTTAGTTTTATTAAGTCCATTATAATTACAAAAATACGATTCACTCTTAATTAATTTAGAGTGTAGTTATTTTATTTAGCAAAGCAATAATTCAAGAATACAATTTGTTAAATTTTAAAATATAATCATACAAATCCTATTTCATATGCAATAAAGGAAAAATATTAAAAGTTCATAGAAGTGTCTTCTTTTGAATATGTATCACACATATCTTGTTATAGATGGCCATCTTATTAAAATTTCACTATAGCATGGACTAAATTGAAAATTATAGTACCAGGGATGAATTTGAATTTTTAGTAATGTATTCTCATTTAATGCAAGGGCATTTTAATAATCTTATCAATTATTTATTTTTTAATCAAAGATTGAAGTCGAGATGTGGTGAGAGGATGACATCGACCAAAGTCATTGTGTGATATATCATTTTAGAGAGAATAATGAGAAAAAATAATTTTACAGAAAAAGAAATGAATTTTGATAGTGTGTTTGGATGTGAGATGAAAGTGATGATTATATATGGTTAGACACATTATTTTTTTTAAAATATATTGGGATGTGAAATATTTTTTGAAAGTAGTATGCAAATGATAGATAAAAGTAAATGATTATATTTGATGTGATATTTTTTTTAATTAAAAGATATTTGGATATGGATATAATTGAAAATTGAAGAAAAATATTTTGAAATGTGTTTTTATGGAAAACCACAAACATACCATGTTTGTATAAAAAATTATGTTGAGATGACTTTTCTTGAAAAAAATTCCATTGGCAATCACAGCGTAAGACTCCAAGACTGATTTTGCATCTGCATTGAAACTTCAGTTAGGGAAATGATTTTTTTCACTCAAACCAAACAATTAGTTATTATCTCCATTATTTTCTTATCATAAAAAAGGAAGAAAACTTAGGTATAACAACCTATATTCATTCTTATAATAACTATAATTTTCTCTAGAAAAATCTGATTTATTTTGGATTACTATAAATATTTGGATCTTGATTTGAGATTATTTGACAAGTAATTTTTAACGACAATTTCAAAGAAAAAGAATAGTTCATAATAGTTTTGATTCTTATTTTCGGTAGGGAATCTAAGAGCCTTTTTACTAGCCTATGTTGAGTAGGCTCCAATCAAATTACAAAATTTTATTCTTATGCTTAAACTATTGATGCCCAAATTTATGTAAAATTCAAATTCAAACTCAAAATTTTGAAGGTTTTGGTCGAGCGAGACTTACAATTAAATTTGAGTCAATGTTGTATGCAATTATTGTTCTAAAAACTCTCAATTTTTTTAATTATATAGTATTCTTATATATAAGTTTAAATCTCTAGGGGCTAGAAATGCTAAAAAATAATAAAATAACTAAAACGCTTCTAAAAATTAAAACATGTCTAGGAGAGCATCAAAGCGTTTTGTTGGTACCTTCTGGAGCTAGTTAACTAATGTAAAAATGTCGAGCTGAACTCCTTAAAATTATTAATAGAAATAGGTGGCAATTGACTAAATCATTGCTGAGTTGATTTAGTCAACGTCGTCAGAAAGGCTACGCACTTCACTCCATTAATAGAACAATGAAGCAGAGCGACATTCTTAAACCTTCAAATATGATCCTATGGGTCTGCGGTTCCGTCATACTTAAAATTTAGCAATATGAAGCTGGGGGTAGCTCATCTGCCATAACTTCTTCAAAAAAAGGAATTCCTTTCCTTTGAACAATGGTCTTTCCTGCTATCCTTTACTTAATCTCTCTTACCTCTTGATGAAGGTCATCTACATTCTACGACATATCCGGATTGACATCAAGCTTGGCCTTTCCAGTGTTCTTCCCCAGGCCAATAAAACTATAGCTTTCCTCATCCTAAGGTTCCATAATTGGCACTAGCTTATCTCTTCTTCTAGCCACGACGCCTACTCTTCCCTCAGGTGGGAAGGGTAGTTGTGCGGCCTCTTTATTTTTTAATGCTGCATCCACTGCTATAGCAATCATACTCTATAATTGCTCTAGGGTAAGAGTCATGGGAGTGTCAGGGGCTAAAACTTCCATGTTTCCCCTTCTTCGGGTAAGTGTTGGATGGGAAAGAGTGCCTGATGTAACTGGTGGTGGATGATTTTTCTTATAATTGTTCATAGAATATTTTACAAATCGCAAGTGTATAGTATCAAGTTTTCATATAACGGTGAGTTGAATATCGTATCTACAAGGATTGTAATAAAAAATTACATCAAGTACAATAGTTCAAATAGTCTCAATTTTATCTTGAAAATCGAGTGATGATTGGTAAATAAAGTAGAGTAAAATAAAAAATAAAAACATAAAAGTAGAGTTCTTAGAAGCAATACATCAAACACCTTATGAGCAATAAATTCTAGAGGAATGACTCACCTAATTATCACTTACGTTCTTTCTTCCAAAACATATCAATTCAAATCAATAACACATATAAGTTAAGAATTCCTAACCTCTTTAATTCTCTCTATCGAGTGCCAAATTAACTATGAGTTCCAACATGAATTTCAATATCTTTATAAAAGTTCAAGAATAAAACTTTAAAAAAGTTCAATGAATTATTTTTCAAAACTTCAAAGGTTTCATAAACTTCTCAAATATAGTCTTCTTTCTCTCGAGTATCGAATCTCATACATTAAATAATCTCAATTAATGACCAAATACTCAAGATGCAATATTAAACAAGATAACACAAATAAGATGAATAACTTGAACTAATATTAATTGTAACTCAAAATATAGGATCAAATAAAATGACATCATCCTCTAGAAAGAAAAGTTTAGTTCACCATGGATGAATACAACTTCAAAAAATATAAGAAAGAATATGAAAATTATTCACCAATTTGTGAAGTGAGAGGAATGGTTGAAACTCTCATTGTCTCCAAGAATGACCCCTTGATTGATGCCAAACTTATCTTCTTAATTTCTCAAGATGATTGCTATATTTTCCTTCTTCAAGAGTCTTCCAAAAAAACCCTAAAGTCCTTTCCCTTTTCTTGGCTTTTCTCTTTTTTTTTTCTCTCCACCAAACTCTATTTTCTTAGCAAGTTGTAGCCCCCTTAGAGATCCTTAAAGTCTTTTTAGAAATTAGATTTGATAGTTTCCCACAATTAATATTCAAAATCTAAGTTAAAAATCGCACTTTCATGTTAGACCTTATAATTTGTGTCTAAACAATTAAATGTAACTCAACAAATTACTTAGTGCATCAAGATTCATAAGACCTCACAAAGTAAATAAAATCAATTTTTGAAGTTTAGACACGTAAACAAACGTACATATTCTAATATTTATTTATTTTATTTTCAAATATACACATAGTTCATCACTAAAATTAACAATCAATAAACTAAACAAGTCAATGAACTAAACTCAATAAGCTACAAATAAGCATTAAACTTTTCAAACAACAAGCAATTATCCTAAACTCCTAAACTCCTGAACTCCCCTCCAAACTTAATATCAACATTCTCTTCAATGATTGAGAAAATTGTAAAACAAGAAGACTTTCTTGAAAGTGGGTGGTGTTTAGTCCTGCGTGGAAGGAACATCATCAGATGAAGATGATGAGTATGCAGGAAGGAATGAAGGTTTTTTTTCGGATTTAAAATCCTGTCGTACACGCATGGGCGGCCTTTTTTTTTTTTTGCAATTTTTGAATTTTCAGCCTCTAACTTGTAAAAATGAGTAAAATATCAAGGAATAATCATCATGATATGAAACAACACAAGAATGATAAGAAATAAAACAACAACCACAAAAATAAGAACACAGAGTTTGGGTTGCCTCCCAAGAAGCACTTTGTTTAAAGTCTTTAACTAAGCCAAAATCGAATACCTTAGGGTGTTTCTCCAAGTGGAAGATTAGACATCTTCCAAATTTCATTTCTGTAATAATATTTCAACCCTTGTCCATTGACATGAAATAATGTGCCATCCTTACCTTTCAACTCAACCGCCCCAAATGAAAATGTCTTGTTGACAATGAAGGGACCGGACTATCTAGATTATAATTTTCTTAAAAAAAGATTTAATCTAGAATTCAAAAATAACACAAGTTGTTCGGGTTGAAATTTCTTTCTCAAGATCATTTTGTCATGCCATTGTTTTATTCTTTCTTTATAAATTTTAGCATTTTCATAGGAATCAAGCATAAATTCCTCCATTTCATTGAGTTGCAATAATTTTTTTTCTCCATTTGCCTTTGTATCAAAATTTAATTATTGCACAACCTAATATGATCTATGTTCTAGCTCAATGGGAATGTGACAAACTTTTTTGAAAACTAATCGATAAGGAGACATACCTGTAGGAGTTGTATATGTTGTGTAGTATGCCCACAATACATAATCAAGCTTATGTGCCCAACCATTTGAATTAATGCTTACCATTTTCTCAAGGATTTGCTTCACTTCCCGATTTGAGATTTTGTTCTTTTCATTTGATTGATGATGATATCCAAAAGCTACCTTGTATCTTATACCATACTTAGCCAAAAAGGTTATTAAACATTTTATTGAAAAAATGAGAACCTTTATCACTCATTGAGAACCTTCATCACTCACAGTTGCTCTAGGTGTGGCAAAATGAGTGAAAATATGTTTGTACAAGAATTAGCACTAGCTTGACATCATTAGTAGGTGTGGTAATTATTTTCATCTATTTAGAGACATAATCTACAACAAGCAAAATGTATGATCGACCATTTGAAAGAGAAAATTGTCCTATGAAGTCAATATCCCAAATATCAAAGAGTTCAACTTCTATTATGTTTGTTAAAGGAAGCTCAACATCTAGTAATTGTTCCAACCCTTTGACACTGATCACATGTTAACACAAAAGTATAACAATCTTTAAACAAAGTTGGCTAATAAAAATTAGATTACAATACCTTAGAAGCTGTCCTTGTAGGTCCAAAATGACCACCATATAGGGATGAATGATAATGCTTTAAAATTTCATTTGTTTCCTCCATTAGAATGCATCTCCGAATCACAAAATCTAGATCATCCCATAGATATGATTTCACATCATGTAAGAATTTTTTCTTTTGATGATATGTGAGGTCTGGGAGCAATAATCCACATGAAAGATAATTCACAAAATTTACATACCAAGGTAAATTACCTTTGATTAGATCTAATCACGATTCAGGAACCACCAGTTACGGTTCAGAACCGTCGGTTCCACGGTTCAAAAAAATCCCGATCCTTAACCTTAATCGTCAAGGCCGGTTACGGTCTAGGTTTTGGAATCGCCGATTTCGATTTCGATTCTGGTTCCGGTTAACCACCGGTTCCGGTTCCGGTTCCGGTTCCGACCCTTATATTTTATTTTATTTTTTAAATTTTTTTTGAACTTAAATTTGCAAAAAATATTGTTATTTTTTAAACTTAATGAAAAAAAAGTAACTTAAATTTAAAAAAAAATAACTAAAATTTAAGTATATGATCTAAAACAAAAATGACTAAATTAATTTATAAAATTTCTAAAAAATAATTTTTCTATTTACACTGTATTGATAAAACACAATTTACTAAATTTTGATTTTTGGAGTTAATATTATCATATAAAATCGATTAAACATTACAATAATTTAATAATATTAAATGATAAGTTGGGGAATAAACAGTAGATATTGTAAAGCAATATTATTAAATATTTTTAAAAAATTACAAATTTACTTATTATTAAGATAATTGTAAAGTAGCATCATTAGATAATTTTCAAAACTTTACTTATTATTAAGATGAAATGTAGAATGCTTAAATATAGGACTTGATTTGTAATTTGCTGAAACTAATTAATTAAATTTAAAGAAGGATACAATATCAATTATATTGATTTTCAGAAACAAGAAAAGCAATTTGAGTGGGAAAAAAATGAAAAAACAAATCATAAGACTTATTTATGTACTTATTCAAAATTATAAACATATGGTCCATTAGCTCAATTGGTTAGAGTGTTCTATTAATAATTTGGAGGTCACAGGTTCAAAACCTACATAACACACTTTTACACTATTTTTATTAAAAAAAAATTTAAAAATTTAAAAAAAATTTAAAAATTTAAAAAAAATTAAAAACTGCAGGGTCAGGCCCGGCGGGCCAATCCGAATTGAACTGCCAGGCTGACCCGACGGTTCACGGGTCCAAAAAATTTGGACCCATAACCGGCCCGTGGTCAGGTTTGCCTTTAATTGCCAATATAAACTCATTTGGAAAAAATTCTTTAATTGACCTTTCAAAGTTCTCATTTTTATGCTCTAATATCGATAAGTGATCAACCACCATATTTTCACTTCTCTTCTTATCTTTGATTTCTAAATTAAGTTCTTGAAGAAGGAATATTCGTCGGGTTAGCAGTGATTTTGTATCAATTTTAGCAAAAAGATACCTAATAGCAGCATGATAGGTATACACTATCACCTTGATACCTACAAGATAAGCACGAAATCTATCAAATGTAAAAACGTCTAAAAATTCTTTTTCAATGGTGGTGTAATTTTGTTGGACATCATCAAGTGTTCAACTTGCATAGTAAATGACCCTTAAAATTTTATCTTTTTTTTGTCCTAATACCGCTCCAACCGCATAATCACTAACATTACACATAAGCTCAAATGGTTGGATCCAATCCGGTACCACTATAATAAAAGATGAAATGAGAGCCTTTTTGATGTGATCAAAGACCTGTAGGCAATCAACATTAAAATCAAATGGCCTATATTTTTCCAAAAGGTTGCACAAATATTTTATATTTTTTGAAAAATCCTTAATGAATCTTCTATAAAACCCGTCATGTCCCTAAAAACTATGAATATCTTTCACATTGATTGGTGGTTTAATTTTTTCAATTGCAATAATTTTTACTCAATTTTTCTCAAGTCCTTCGGAGGACACTTAGCGACCTAAAACAATACATTCGTTTACCATAAAATGACACTTTTTCTAATTTAAAACAAGATTAGTCTTTCACATCTCTACAAAATAAAGAAAAGATTATATAGACATATATTAAATGAGAAACCAAATACTAAAAAATCATTTATAAAAATTTCCATTATGTTCTCCACCATATCATGAAAAATTATCATCATGCATATTTGAAATATGGCTGGGGCATTGCATAATCTAAATGATATTTTTCAAAAATCAAAAGTACCATAAATGCATATGAGTGTTGTTTTCTCTTGGTCCTAGGGTGTTATGAAAATTTGACTAGAAAATAATAGTATTGATATACTACAAGTCGGTCTAATATTTGATCAATAAATGGAAGGAAAAAATGGTCTTTACAAGTAGTTTTGTTGAGTTTTCTATAATCAATACATACCCGCCAACCTATAACCGTTCTTGTTGGTATTAGTTCATTGTTATCATTTTAAATTATGGTCGTGCTACCCTTTTTTGGAACTACTTGAACCGAACTCACCCAAAAACTATAAAAAATTGCATAAATATTATGACATTCAACCATTTCAAGACTTCATTTCTTACAACATTTTTCATTACAGGATTTAGTCTATATTGATGTTGAACAGATAGTTTGTAAGATTCTTCTATCAAGATTTTATGCATGACAATTGAAGGGCTAATATTCTTTAAATCAGAAATTGACCAATCAATAGTAGATTTATGCTCTCTTAAAATACAAAGTAACATCTCAGTCTCTAAAGAAGATAGGGATGCTGAAACAATTATCGGATAAGTATTGTTAGCACATAAAAATTCATACTGCAAATGCTCGGGAAGTGCTTTCAACTCAGGTGATATTATTTGTTCTTTTATTGTGGTATCTTCTATTACTTGCATTTATCCTCTTTCAACTCCACCTCTCCTGATTCAAGAAAGAGCATGTAATGCATTAAATCCTTATTATCAATATCATGGTCATTTCCTTGCATTATGGAATGAACAATGCATTGCTCTAAAGGTTCGGTAGGAATTTATTTGAGAAAATGATCATGCAAGCAAGTTTCTAACATTTCAATCCTATTACAAGTATGTGGTTCCTTTTGAAACTTCAATGCATGATAATTGTTAAATATCACTTCATCCTCATTACCTCTTAGAGTTAATTCACCGTGTTGCACATAAATCAAAATACGCCCAGTAGCAAGGAATTGTCGTTTAAGAATTAAAAGAATTTCTTGGTTTTCCTCCATATCTAATACCACAAAATCTGCAGGAAATATAAATTTATCTATTTTTACCATTACATTTTCAACAACTCATCTTGGATAGGTAAGAGACCTATCCTCTAATTACAAGGTGATAGTTGATAGCTTGACTTCTCTAATTTTTAATTTCCTTAAAATAGAAAGCGACTCCAAGATAAAATAATACTTTATCAAAGAAAGATTCTCCTATGGTATAGGAAAATAGTAAAACTCCCTAAATCCTTTAATTTTTGAGAAAGTTTTTTCTATAAAATGATACTTCACTCTTTTGTGAGATTCATAGTTTTAAATTCCACCAATTGCCTTTTCTTGACATCACATCTTTCATGAACTTGGCGTAGTTGGGTATTTGGTCAAAAGCATTTGCAAAAGGCATGTTGATATGAATTTTCTTGAAGATTTTCAAAAAAATTGCAAATTGTGAATCAATCTTTTCTTTTGAAATCTTTGTGGAAAAGGAATGAAAACATTACAAAGTTAAGAGTAGATTTTAGCTTCTCAGCACATGTTTGTTTATTTAATTGCCTTTCTTCTTCCTTTAGTTGTTTCTCCATAGGACTTTGACTCGAATTGCTTGCCATTGACTCATCAATATTAAAACTTTTTATTTTTGACCCCTTGATTTTGGTTCCATGTCAAAATTGAATGTTTTTGCAGTGCTCCATTAGATTGATTTCCATATCACTTGAAAAGTTTCTTTTATATTTTTGAGCATTAAATTCAGTAGCAAGCTATCCAATTTGAGTTTTAATTAATTTTATTTGAGCTCCTAAACTTGAATCTAGCTACCCCAATTGAGTCTCAATATTGTATATATTTGCTTCATCCTTATTTAATTGGGCTCTTGTCTCGCTAATGCAAGTGCTTAATAAATCCTCTAATAATGCCTTCTTCTCACCTACTTAAGGGTTGGGATTTGGTGGATTGTTGTAACCCAGCAGGAGTTGAAGCATATTTTGATTGTTGGCATAGAAAAAACTCTCATGATTTCTAAGCTTCGGATGATAGTGAGCAGGTAACTGATTTTCCCTGAAATTGAAATCACAGTTATTGACAAAGTTTACTTGCTCATTACCTTTGGTTTCTATAAATGAAGTGCTAGTAGATGCCATTGAATCTATTCCTTGAGAAGTTCTATTAGAAGTCCAAGCTGTAAATTGGTTAAAAAGAGTAGAAACATATGTAGCTAATTGTGTAAATGAATCAACCTCAAGAATACCAACAACTTTTTTAATGAAAGACCTCTCAAAAGACCATTGATAGCTATTAGTAGGCATATCCTCAAGCAGAATATATGCTTCATCTATGATTTTAGACATCAAAATCCCACCTATGGTAGCATCTATTATGTTTCGAGTTTGCCCGTTCAAACCATTGTAAAAATATTGTACCTACTGCCATTCCTCAGAACTATGTTGAGGACACATTCTTAGAAAATCCTTAAACCTTTCCCAAACTTCATATAGTGGCTCCAAATCTTGTTGACATAATTGAGCTATCTCACTCTTAAGTTGAAGTATCTTGCTTGGTAGAAAGTACTTAGTAAGAAATTTTTGTGTCAAGTCATTCCAACTCGATATTCTATTTAGTGCAAAAGATTGTAACTATAGTCTAACTTTGTCTTAGAGTGAGAATGAAAATAAGTAAAGTCTAATGACATTATCAGACACTCCATTTATTTTGATGGTGTCACAAAAACATGACTAAGTGTGGATTAGGATCTTCCAACGCACTTTCTCTAAATTGATTATGTTTAATCATGCTAATGAGAGTTGGTTTAAGCTCAAAATTATTGGCATTGATCAGTTGTAGAGCTATCCCATAGTTTTAGTTCATGGTTGGTTGAAAATAGTACCAGATAGCTCATTGTGGTGGTGGTTGTTACAATGGAAGATTGATGTTCACTTTAGCATTGTTGATTTTATACACTGTGGCTTGATTGTCAAAACTTTTTGTTACTCTAATAGCTCAAAGAGTCTACTTGATTTCTGGATCAAAATAACTCTAGTCAAGACTCTTAGCCTTACGCCTACAAATACATATAATCCAATGTAAGGTAAGACAACATCAAAATATAATAATAAAGTAAAAATAATCTAAACTAAAATCTAGACTAAGACATAACAATATTAATACAACCTAAGCGCCATTCCTTAAATTACAGCGCCTAGGCTCACGTAGGATAAAAAATGTATATAATTTTGTAAAAGATTTAAACATAAAAATAAATCATACCTTGAACTCCCTATTTGTAGCAATATATTAGGGTACTAGAATTAAGGAATGACTCGTTTACCTTTCTATTGATAAGACAAATCTCCTAAAATCTAGGATATTTGATAAGAAAATATATCCCTTTCCTTCTCTACTTTCTTAATTTAATCAAACCGGGATTTCTCTAATTTTCTTGTATATTATACCATATCCGAGTTAGGTAGGCCAACTCAGACTGATCAAATCGGTACTCATAACTTAGTCGAGCACATCAGTTTGGTACCCATCAGTTAGGAATATTTTCATCAACCAGCTTTCTTCAGCTTGGACCAAAGCAGACCTATCATCTGGATTAGGAAGATTAGCCCAATCTTAATCATCATCCATGGTAGTAAAAATACTGAATAATAACCACCTGGGCTAGATCCCCAATCGCAACCACTAATTTGGGCTTAGGCCTACACACAACTTCTAATCATGACTAGATTCCTATCCTGAAATCAGCTTAAAATAGTCCAACATGGGGTTGGCCAAACCCATACACATCAATATGCAAGATATTTTTCTTGTATACTTGAATTATGGGTTAATTATACATCTCCACTCGTATAGATAAATTACTAATTTTCTCTTTATCTTTTTTGACGATAAATTATCCTCTAAATTTACCATTCTTACCAAAATTTCCCCATTGCTAACACAAAATGATGATAATAGCAAAATATTTTAGTGAACTTTCTATTTTGCCTCTAATCAAACTATCCTCATACTTTGGTTTAAAATACCTTTTGCTGAAGGTTGTAAATTAGATACAAAAGAAGATAAATATGAATTTTAGAGAGGTAGTAAATGTAATAAATAGATATAAATGAGAAAAATATAATGAAATATTGGTAAGAAATATAGTGACTGGATGGAAATAATTTATCGTTCGTGACTTGTTTTTTTTTGCTTCAATTCTATTCCACTTTATATTCCACTCTTTAGATATATGATACGTATTCATGAGATAAATATGTGTTGTTCATTAGAGAATGTGATTTATATCATGGACACATGTCATTAATCAAAATAATGGAAAACAAATGAAATAGAAAAACTAGAACACGAAATTCAAAGCTTTATTTTTTAGGTTCTTCCAAATATATGGTAGACTAACAATATTTTTGGCATTTATCAAATGACCTGCTCAAGTACTTTCCAATATTGTAGGATTGGAATAAAAAAAGAGACAAATAAAAAATAATTAGACTATATAATATAAGAAATAATATATATATATATATATTTCCTCTCTATTCTCCTTTTCTTTTCATTATTTTTTTTCATTCTCTTAATTTTTTTTTCTTTTTGGGTCGTTACTTTTCACCTATTCTTAAGGGTGAAAATAGAAGATAGGTGAGGGAGGGGATGGCGGCGAGTAGGAAGAAAGAGAGTACGGGTGGGTAGCAGAGGAGATAGAGAATGATGTGAGTGAGAATGAGGAATAGAGAGAAAGGAAGGATTGTAATGGAGAAGATTTGGGCAACAATGGGGAGAGAGAGAGGGTAGGAGGCATTGAGAAGGAAAAGAGTAGGAGGAGGCGGTAACGATGGTGAGGGAAAGGGAACGAGAATGAGAGAGAGAGAGAGAGAGAGAGAGAGAGAGAGAGGGATGGTAGTGGTAGGGCAGAGATGTCATTTGAGAATTTCATATGATTAGGCTCCTTTAAATTGAGTGAAAGCAACAAAAAGGGAAATGTTAATCTCATCAGGATCAAACACTCTATATATTTCAAGGGGTAAAAATGGTGATGAATTTAAGATATTTCTAGTTTTGAAAAAAAATAAAATTCAATTATGAATATATTATATAGATGCCCATTTGACCATAGAAAAATATTATAAATACCTCTTTTCATATATATATACACACACACACTATCAAGACTCTTGGGAGCAAAATGGTCATGATAATTTGATAATTTCTTTAATTTTTTAAATTGAGGGCAAGGTAGTCAGCTTATGATTTCTATCTCGATTTTTTAATGAAACAAATTTAGAGGAAATATTTTTATAATTATGATAGAGGAAGGGGAATAAATTAGTAATTTAGCTATTTTAGTGGAGATGTAGGTGTAAGTTACCCTTCGATTTAAACAATGGTGAACCCTTTTCTTTCTTCCTTTAATTTTTGATTTGTTTTCTTGTTCTTTTGGGCTGGACTATAATGACCCATCAGCATGGCTACAAACAAGGCCGTAGCTATTTTTCCCCTGGACCTAGTGAGGCCTTGTAGCCCATTTTCTGATTAGTGGAACTAATTTAGTTACCCACTGCGACACTAATTATTTTTTAATAAAAAAAGAATTTGATATCTTAACGCCATGAAGTGCTAATATTTTTGCGATGCCTTTAATTCCTACAAAGAGTATGTTTTAGTTAATGCGTTGAAAATAGGATTGGGATCGTTGATTAAACGGAAATTGGACATGAATCTGCTTCCTTATACCTACAAGACCCGTAGACTTAAGAACCTATCAACTTTTTTGAAATTGGGATTGGACATTAATCTGCCCTATTGGACCTGAATATTTGGTAGCCTTAAGAATCTACCAAAAATAGGCAAACGGGTGACATTTCTTTTGCTTCTATTTTTATTTCTTTTTTATTTTCTTCTTATCGAACTAACTCGTTAATTAATGGAAAGCATGGAGAAGAAAATGCAATAAGTTAGTAAATTCCTTCAACAAGTAAATTTTGATCTTTTTTTTTTTCTTCAAAAGATTGAGACGAATCAAAGGTAAAACATAATTTAAAAATTTTGAAAAAATAATCAGCAAAAGTATTTAGCTAAAATTTCTATATTTTTTTTAGAAAGTGCATGTCTAAGTTTATTAGTTTCATAAAGCACTTCATCTTAAAATTTTAGGAGAAATAGTTATAAATTTCAAAAATAAGATATTAGGAGCATACAAACTTGACAAGAAACAGTCCCGAGAATCAAACTTATTTTAAAAATGTTAACAAATTTCTTTAATATGATAACATATATTACAAATTCATTATTATTATTATTATTAGTATTATTATCTTAATTATAAGCTCCACGTTCTTATTAAAATTTTATGAAATAATTGCTTAGTCAAACACCCTCTTAAAGCATTTAGATAATTTATTCCTTGTGCATCATCAACTAAGATTTTTCTTACTGAAATATGATACTGAATGAGGTGTTCCAAAATCCAGTCAGCATCGAGGGTTTCTCACGTTGTGACATATATCTATCTGCTACATATTCATATCTTCCATTCGCCCCAGAATTACTTTCAATCATACATTCAACAAGTTGAATTCAGAGCATCAATATCACTACAATGGTGCTATAATATACCGTACAATGGTTGTGCCTTTGAATTGACAAGTTGAAGTAAGGAGGAATGTCCCTGTAGGTATTTGATACATTAGAATTAAGAATGATCAAATTGACCTAACTGAATGACTTATGATTGATTTATAAAGGTACTAATTAGTTTTTCGGAAAGGGAAGAGACATGAAATGTGTACCACCATAAGATAAAAAACTAAACTGGTTTAAAGCAAACATTGACAAATTTTACTTTTTTTGTGTTCAAAACAGTATCCATAAATAGATTTGCTGATCAAAGATAAGCACCCACCCAATTTTGGCCCTAAATCCACTACGTACGTACCAGCTGTAGTCGTAGTACACTTGGAACGTGGTAGTAACTAGTCACATATATAGCTTCTTTAATTAACATACAAAAAAGCATTAATGCAAAGTTTGTGGTGCCTCTCGGAATATCGTTGAGCTGATAAGTAACTAAAAATTCTATAGTTGTTGGCCTTTCACGATATGGCATATTTATATACTTTTTATGTGAATGAATATAGTTAAAGTAATTGTAGCAAATTAAAGAAAAGTTTTTGGTCCCAAATTACCGAAAACAATTACGTAAGATGGCTCCTATTGGTAGTGATCCAATACAAGAAATGCTAGTCATAGTCATAAAAGATATGTGTTGTACGCCTTAATTTACAGGCTCAGAATATTGGTTTGATAAGTGGTTTTGAGTATTGAACAGTGACAGTTTTGTTGGTATCGAAAACTTAATTAGCAAAATCCAAATGGAACCAAGAAAAAAAGAGACCTAATATGATGATCAAGTGTTCTGCACTTGAGTGAACTGGCAACCAATGAGTGAGTGGGTGGGTGGGTGGGTGCTTGGTCCATGTCTGCCTCAATCACCCATATGACGGCTTTAATGTGACTCATGGAATAAACTAAAGTCTGTGTTGTTTTTTAGCTGATAATTGGAATTGTTCCTAAAAGGGAGAGAGAGAGAGAGAGAGCGAGAGATAATGGGATCTGAGTCGTGAGTCCAAGTATTCATATAAACAGACAGTTCCAAGACATGGCTGGTATCATGGATATTCGGATGTAGAAGAATTTATATAATGTTTGGTCAGATGACTTGCGAATACATAGTCTAAAACTCCGATCCGTTTTGTACCAATTTGTATCTTTATTGTACGTGAGATCTATGTGCATTTTGTATATTTATTTGCAATTTTGATTACGTAACACTTAGAAAATGAATATTATATTATGTGAAAAAAAAATAAAATGATAACTGGTGTATAGAAAATTAAAGTGGCAAATTAAGAAAGAAAATGGAAAGGAGATAAATTTGGTACTCTATTATGACCAGTTCGAAATTAAAAAACACAAAAAAAAAAGATGGAAATTTGGATAGACACGGAGATATTATATCATAGTTTAATAAGAACAAAGAGGATGTATTATATAAAATAATTAAATCTTTATCCTGTAGATAGATTTCTCCTCTGTAGAGAAAGTTATAGTACTAAATACTTTAAAATACTCATGAAATATTTCACACGAACCAAATTCTAATTTGAGAGTCAAGAATTTTTGCTGGGGAAATTTAAGACCCAGTAAAGCTCGTCTCTTTGCAGATTATGGACTAGAGGTACAGGCATGGATTCACAGCAGATATCAAGTGTATAACTTAAAGCTATTTGATTCTACACGCATCATTGGGATTTAAAGAAAGTTCTTGGGTAAGATGTATTTATGATTCTTGGATGCAGATTTTGGGGAAAATGTGACGATGGTTACATAACAAAATAACACAACTGCATATAAATATTGGTGTTGATATTAGGGACTAATTGTAGGAATAAACAAAAATAAAATTACATGGTAATGCTTTGTTGGAGGGTTTTGGGAGGTGTTTCTTTGTTTATTTGTATGTATGTGCTTTTAGGGAGCTAGATTGGATCTCCATTTAAATGGTATTTTATTTTTTATTTCAATATCACAAATATAAGTTAAATATATATTTATAATGTCATCTTTTTATACTTGATATATATTGATAATATTAAAATAAAAGATAATATATTATTTACAGTAACCATCTATTTGAAAGCAGAACAGAAAATCTCACTACATCTTCCTTTTGCAACCTCCTTATAAATATGCTAGGGGAATAACCACTGTTGATGAAAGATAATGCTCCATAGACAACAATTTTGAAAAATGGAGAGAGAAGAACATAAGGTAAAAGGATCTGTTTTTTCCACTAAAAACATGTCTCAGAAATTTGTTGCAACTTGAGGTATAAATCCTTAAAAGATGTCTATTATTTGTCTCTAATTCAATATTCTCAAACAAACATCTTTCAAAGTTATTCCAACAGAACTTCACTTATTTGTGACTACATTATATCCTTTCCAAAATGTTGAAAATTAAGATTCCAAGAAGTAATACATGGTATAGATCTAAGGCATATTAATCAGGACTATGGTATCTCTATAAACTTAAAAAGAACAAGAACAAGAAGAAACAACAGCCCATGCAAATAAAAATTACTGTTTTCTGTCCCTAGGGCACAGCTCAACTGGCGGAACAATTGACTTGGACTTACTTCCAGCGGTAGGGTGGGGGTTCGAATTCTGGTGGAAACCTGTGGATGCATTTCAGTATGAAGCAATCATTGGACTGTCAGTGGGACCCTGCGACTGAAGTGTTTCGAGCGATCACTGTGGGTTGGACTCCTTGTGCGCAGAAGTGTACAGTTCTTGTTGGGAACCTGGGTGTTGATTGAGGCATATTCCGCGATTTACCCCCTCCTACGTGGTAGGGACATGTGTCTAGAAGGTAAAGAATTAGTTTGACGCAAGTTAGCAATCTGAATTATAAAAAAAAAATACTGTTTTCTTGAAAATTAATTAATTAACTATATCCATTTAAAGATATCCAATCATGAGAACTCTACACACCACTTGTGGATGCCACTTACTAACTATAGACTAGGCATGCACGCTAAAAATCTTGCAAAAAATAAAGTAAAAATATTATATATTTATATCACCAGTGAGTCATTCCTATGGTACATTCACAAAAAGGACTAATTTAAATTATAATAGTAAATTAAAAAAATAATTAAATAAATACCGTAGTTGATAGGAATTTAAAAAAATAAGTGAAAGCGCAATCTTAGATTGCGCTTCTTGTCAGAAGGCGCAACCCCAGCTTGCGCCTTCTGCTGCAATTTCCCCGCCCTTCTCCTTTTCTTCCTCCTTCTTCCTTTCCTCCCCTCCCCTCTCCTTTCTTCTCTTTTCCTCTTCCCTTTCCCCCTCCCTCCCGTGCGCACCTCCTCCCCATTCCACCATTATTAAACCTCCACCTTCCCCCTCCTCACTTCCTCCATTTTCCTCACCCACCAACTTCCTCCATTCTCTCTCTCTCTCTTCGGCCTTTCACTCGAGTTTTTGATCAAATTTTATTTTTGTAATTTTTTCTTTCATTTGGATTCTCCCATTCCCGTCTATTTTCGCTTATTTCGGTAAGTAATATTGTTATTATTTTTTAAAATTTTTTAATTAAAAAAAATTACTAATTAACATTTATATGTTTTTGTTCAGGTTAGTACGCGATATATTAAAATACGACGCAGATCATATTGGAGTTGTGACTTACAGGTATCATATTTCAATTATAATATATATATATATATATTATTGTAATAATTGTGAAGTAAATGTATTATTATATTGAAAAAATAAATTTGATTGTATTGAAATGTGATTAATATTATTTTTTATAATGATACATGCAATTATATTTTTAATAGGATATTTTATATGTGGAGAAGCTAATGTTTGCAAATTTTTTTTTTGTATATTATATTTGTTATTTGTTATTTGACTTGAAAATGTGAGTGAAAAATTATTGAATTATTTAGGGAATCTTTTTTACAACTATGATAATTTTAATTAAATATTATGTTTTTGAAATTATTATTTAAAATTAAAATATTAATACTTTTTTTGATGTAGTTATGGCAAATAGAAACAACATTGATGTTCTGGTATACTTTGGTGGTCAAATTATACAAGATGCTAATTCAGTGACATATGATCGCCCTGTAATTGGAGCGAGGAGAATGTCTCGTAGGACAAGATTTTCTGAATTACTATTGAAAGTGTATCAAATTACGGGCGTTGATGATAAACAATTCTTATTGAAATTATTTGGTAAGTATTGTTGCGGTAATGTGTCACAACTAATATCAATAACGGATGACGTAGGATTGGAATTTTTCTTAGATCCGGGAAGAGAAAATCAATTTGTAGAATTTTATGTTGAGGCAGAACAAATTGTTCACAATATTGTGCCTGAGATACCAACAACCAATGAGTATTATCAGTATGCATCATTTTTAAGAGATGATAGTGTGTTTGAAATGACTACAGTGACGCAAGGTATGGCAAGTGTTGGCATCAATGAGTTTAATACAGGTGCTTCAAGCGCTGGTCAAGAGCATTTTCAAGGTACAAATACAGAACCGTATAATGCATACACTGATGAATTATCCGACCCACTTGCCGACAGTTTAGGTGCTGAAGAACATATTAATTCCGAACCCGATGAAATTGCTGATGAAGATGATGATGGTGATGATGATGATGATGATGATGATGGTGATGGGGTCGAAATTAATGATTTGGAAGAGATGTATGAGCAACATGATGAGGGCAACTTATCCCAACATCAAGTGCCAGTTTATACCTCATTGCCCTTAACAACAAATGAATATGACTCTAATCGTACTATACCATTCTTCACCACATGTTACCCAAAAATAGTTGTTGATTCTATTGATATTCCAAATAGAGGAAAGTTTTATGACTCTAGTATTGGAGAGCTTGAAAATGGTATGGTCTTCAAAGATAAAAAAAATCTCCAAGCTTCAGTTAAAGATTACTCTGTACGAGTTGTCAGACGTGAGTATCGAGTGGTTGAGAGTACACCAAAATTATGGAAAGTGGAATGCAGCCATAGTACATCGACCACACGGTGTAATTGGGGGCTTCGAGCATCATTGAAAGCAAAGCTCGGTTTATGGAAAATCACCAAGTGGGCAGGCCCTCATACCTGCCTTATGAATTCAGTATCTGTGGATCATCGCAACCTATGTAAAAATATGATCGCAAGGTTGCTTACTGGTATAGTTTAGTGTGACCCGGCCTATGAGATTAAGTATGTCCAACAAAATGTGAAAGAGAAGTATCAGTATGAAATTTCATATCATAAGGCCTGGCACAGTTTGAAACGCGCAAGGGAAAATGTTTATGGCACTTGGGAGAGCTCAGTTAGAAAATTGCCTAATTATTTGGGAGCTCTGCAAAAATGGAATCCAGGCACAATTGTGGAGTGGCATCACATCGACACCGAGTTCGCAGAAAAGAAAATATTGAAATATGTATTCTGGGCATTCAAGCCATGTATCGATGGGTTCCAAAATTGTCGTAAAGTAATAAGTATTGATGGAACACATCTTTACACAAAGTACAAACACAAGTTGTTGATTGCTGTGGGGATAGATGCAAACCAACAGGTTTTGCCTCTGGCTTTTGCAGTTGTTGATGAAGAAACATTTACATCTTGGAGATGGTTTTTGCATATGGTGTCTATGTATGTTGTCCGTGGGATTGAGGGTGTTTGTTTGATATCTGACCGACATAGTGGCCTACTTGAAGCCATTCAATACATACCTGATTTTACGCCACCTCGTGGAGTGCATCGTTTTTGCTTAAGGCATGTGTCATCTAATTTCAACAAGCGGTTCAAGAGTATTGCATTAAGGGATTTGTGTTATACAGCTGGTTCACAATTGACAATCAGACAATTTGATAAGGTCATGGAAAAAATAAAGGCTCTTAACGATGATGCACATATATACTTGGAGAATATAGATAAATGTCAGTGGACTCTAGCTTATGATGGAGGATGACGATGTGGCATTCTGACAATAAATATGTCAGAATGTATTAATGGAATGTTGAAAGGTGCACGACGGCTCCCAGTCACTGCTATTATACAGATTACGTTCCATCGTGCTATTAAACATTTTCTCGATCGACTATCTAAGGGTCGTCGAATGGTGGAGAATAACCAACCATGGCCTGATAATATATTACAAAGGTATGAGAGTTGGCAGAATCTATCTATAGAGCATATGGTACATATGTTTGATTACACAGATCAATTCGCGTCTGTGATAACACGTCGATCAGGATCATCCAGGAGTTTTACACATGTCGTGAAACTGAGGTCAATGGAGTGTTCATGCGGTAATTGGAGTCAATTTGGAATACCTTGCTCGCATGCAATGCATACTTGTCGGCATTTTGGAGTTAATCCAGCAACACTCATGAAATCGTACTATAGCACTGCTTCTTATGTAGATACTTACAAAGGGAAGTTTGAGCCTTTGCCAGATGAAGTTTATTGGGATGCGCCCCATTTCGAGTTGTGGCATAATCCAGCATTACGGATTCAGAATCGTCGTGGACGGAATACTACTACTCGAATTCCTAACGAGATGGATTGGCCTCAGACACGTGCTAGACAACAAGCACGAGCAAGGCAAAGGGTCAATGCAATAGAACGTGGAACAGCTTCATCTTCCCAGCATAGATGATGTCATTACAGTTAGATTAGTATTTGCTTTTCTGCGGGAGTAATACTCCTTATTTGTATGAAATAAATTTGTAATGATGTTATATTTAACTGTTGTTAATGATGTATGTACAATTTCATGTTATATGTTAAAATTTGTGTTCAATTATTTTTAACCATATGGTTAAATTTCATAATATATGTAAACATTCATGTGATGCTATTAAAAAAATTATCCTTGACACATGGTCCATTTCATTTGTAAACAGGATGGATATTGTTTCTTTATATGGTCCACGGGATACGACAGTTTTATCCCGACAGGCTACTCACCGTTCAGAGAGTGTATTTGCTGGTGCGGTTGATAGGACACTTACAGTTAGGCATGCAGGCGTACTATTTTGGAGTCTTCATGGTGGGGAGGGTGCATTGCATCCTCGTGTAGTTCATATGCTGTATGATATGGGATTTTATGGCGTCTACCGATGTGGACACTTTGATATGGACTTTCATTTGATTACTGCTCTAGTCGAAAGATGGCGACCTGAGACTCATACATTTCATTTTCGCATTGGTGAGGTGACTGTCACACTACAAGATGTTGCAGTTATTTGGGGTTTACCAGTAGATGGTCAGCCTGTTATTGGAGTTGATCCGAGGAAATCTACCGAGCAGTGGCAGGATTATTGCCACCATTACTTAGGATTTCGACCCACTTCACAGCAGTTTAGGGGTGGGCGTATATTGTTGAGTGCCTTGAGGGGTTATCTTGAGGCTAACCCAGTGACAGATGACACTCCCCACAATGAGTTGGAGCGATATGCACGTGGCTGTGCATTGATTCTACTCGGTAGCATTATG
The DNA here is from genome assembly GCA_019321725.1 of Paulownia fortunei. NCBI lineage: Eukaryota > Viridiplantae > Streptophyta > Magnoliopsida > Lamiales > Paulowniaceae > Paulownia > Paulownia fortunei. Next base: position 13,154,579 of record CM033122.1, on the reverse strand, counting down.
TGTCCTGATTCATCAAGCAATGGAGTGTCGTTGCTATATCTACAGAGTATGGAGCAGATTAAGGATGTTGTTTATTTTAGTTGGGGCAGTGCAATACTGTCTTTCATGTATCGTGAGTTGTGCAATGCATCGGATAAAGACAAGAATGTTATTGGTGGTGCGATGGTGCTTCTACAGGTAAACTTTATATAAGTATTGTTACTTTCTTATATTATTATATCAATATGTTTGCCTTGTACTATAGATTAATATATATTTTTGTAGATATGGGTATGGTCTCGCATTACCACGTTGGTGCCAAGACGATTACGTTCGCGAGTAAATATGGGCCCACTCATCGGCGCAAATGATCATGAGCTTCCACTTCCTCCATATGGTGCAAGGTATAAGCCCATTTATTACCGCTAATGATAATGAGCTTATACTTCTACTATTATTTGGTGATTATTGTTTCATGATTATTATTTCATGATTGTTTTTATATACATATAGGTGGATGCAGTATTACAGCTTCACGCATACAGCGAGTCATTCAGTCAGGATTATTAGGGATATACTAGATAGGATGACTGATAGAGAGGTGAGTAGAATTTAAGACACTTGTTTAAATTTGATTTGATTTTTCTTTTCATATATGTACAAATAATTCAAATTTATGTATTTTATAATTGTAGTTTATATGGGAGCCATATGATATAAGTTCACCGGATATTATGGTGTTGGGTCCAAGGTGTAATACGCCACTGTGGAGATCTCGTTGTCCATTGATCAACTACGCTATCATCGAGTTCCATCACCCAGAGCGGGTCATGCGCCAGTTTGGCATGCGCCAGTACATTCCACCAGATATACCAGCGTATGAGCATACTTTACATGATGTAGACCGCAGGGGACGCAGTGGAGAGGATTGGGTTCGATATCACCGGGAGTATGTGTCGCAGTGGGCAAATAGACATCAGTTTATTATCATTAACCCTCCCATTACTGGGTCCGATAGTACTGAGCCTCGCTATATGAATTGGTACGATGGCATTACACGCCGTCTGATATCACCATCCCATTTGCCTATGGAGGAGGGGTACCAGCCTTCACACATATCAGATTTGAAAGCTATGGTAAGATATTCATTAATAAAAAATTTTATAATGTGTATGCATCATGTTTATGATATTTTTTAATATTATTCCTTTTTTACATGTATTTTAGAGTATGGCGGTCGAGAGAATTAGACTCAGTGCTGATGGCGCGAACGAGCAAGATATAGCTTCACTTATGCAGTTGAGGAGTGAAGCTATACACGCTACTGATGATCTTAGACGCCTACTTCGTAGACAACAAGATGCTGTAAATATACCAGTGCCACCACCACAAGACACAACCAGGAGGACGAGGAGGCGTACTAGAGTAGTAGATGATGCGGGTCCTTTACCGAGACACGGGGTGCATTTACTAGCCATGTTTCTACATCTTACGACATTCCTCATCCACTTATGTCTAGTGTAGCAGATGAGGTAGGTCCATCCACCTCGACACATCGTGTATCACACGATTTGGATAGCACCGCCGACTATTATGTGCCTCAACAGGCACAACTAGATGACTCATTCACTCCGTATTGGGGTATGCCACTATCTACGATGTCATTTTCTACACTACTCACTTCAGATTTAGATATGGCGCAAACACCGTTTGTTCAGCAGCATATAGGATACGATTTTGGACGTGGAGATTTTACTGTCTCGCCTATTGTATTTCCACATCTAGACAGCGACTATCATGATCGTGGAGAGTCTACCTCCATAACTTCATCAGACCAATCACATGATATTGCTGCTGCTCAGGGTGGACGTCGAGATAGACGTCAACGCCAACGACGTACGTGTGGCACTGGTGGTCATTTTTAGTATTTTTTTTATTCTTGTATTTTTCAAAAAATTTAAATTCAATACTGTAATTATTATTCAAAAAAATTATTTATCTGATTTATGAAACAAAAATAGTATTGTTATTATTTTTATTAAAATATTTACATACATATACTAAAGTAAAAAAAAAATTAAACAACATAACTTTATGTTATTTATTATTATAATAAAAAATATTTACTTAAATACATGTATATATATTTATCTAAAATATATGTATAAAATATCAATCATCCTTAATTACATCTCACTCCTTATTTCTCCACTCCCACAAATTTATATATAAAATAAATATAAATATATATATATATTTAAAAAATATATTAAAATTTGAAGGCACAGTAATGAGTTGCGCTTTTAAACTGAAAGCGCAATCTAAGATTGCGCTTTCAAAAGACGCAACTCACTGTTGCGCCTTTAAGCAGTAAAAAAAATAATAATAATAAATAAATTTTGAAAGCGCATACGGGAGTTGCGCTTTTAAATTAAAGTCACAATCCCCACTTGCACTTTCACTTATTTTTTTACACCACCACCTTTCTACGGTATTTTATTAATTTTAATATAAATTTACTATTAATTATTAATTGACTCCACAAAAAGTACAGGGTCAACTACCAAATGAGAATAAACAAAATGAATTTTTTTCCTTTAGAATCTCGAGGTTCCTTTGCCTCTTTAGCAACAAAAAATCAATAGCAATTAAAAAAAGAAAGTGAATATAATTATTTGAGCATTTAATAATAGGTTCGAAGAAATTTATATTAAGCTAAGATTAAAATATTTACATGAATTTATTCCGTAATAATCTATTAAGCACTCACTCTTACAAAGGTGAATTATTGCATCTAATTAGATTCATGTCATTAACATATTATTTGAACGATGTCGTATGCGATCAAAAGTAAAGAGTAATAAATTATTCGTGGCTAAACACAATTGATCACTTAATGTTAGTTCCTCTAACAAAGTTTACCATTGCCAAATGAGGTAAGACTAAACTCTCAATTAAGATGAATTTATCACATATGCTACTTACTGAATACTAACATTTGTATACTGATCACAACCCTTACACATACATGGGCATATACATATAAATATAATGTAATAATATATACGTATAAGAACTCATATATACATATGTAAGCGTATGAATGATTTTTTTTTTTTTCCATCTCTTGTTCTTTAGTGGAAAACCTAGCTAGGAAGAGTAATTGGCTCAAAATCATACCAACCAAATCTGGGACGTAAATACTGCAAAAGGGACACAATTAGGTCATGTGTGAGTGCGACTTGTTGTCACAACAATCAACTTTACTATCCTACTAAGGACAACAACATAATAGTATTCCCAATGTTTGGTCCAATATTTCATCATTAAATCTCACCCCTCCATTTTACACTGTTAACAACTTTATATACCCTTCCAATTCCATAACTCTTTACATGTTCCCAACTTCTTTCCCTCTTCAATATTTTTCACATCAACTAATTTATCTCTTCCATCAACTTGCATTTTAGCTACAAAATATTTCCCTTTCTTTTCTTCAAATGGCATCCTTAGAAGTGGCCAAGGAGGTCAGTCATCAACCTCCATCTCCATGCACCTTAATTTTCTTCACACACACACACATCCTCCATTTTTGCCTCGAATCGTCGATTTCTGTACTCCGTAAATTACTTTTTGCTCTTTGTTTTATAAAATAAGATGTTTTCTTCACTAAAATTTGAGGATCAAATATGACTTAAATATAAACTTAAGGACCAAATAAGAAAAATGATATATTGCTGAGAGGTAACAAATAGAGGGTGCAGAAATGGTACCCTTTTCCTCTCATGAAGAGGAAATCAGACATGTATAACATATATAGATTATTTATTAGCATGACATTCTAATACATATGTCTCTAACTTTGTGTAGGCTAAGTTGAAGGGAGGAGAAGATGCATGCACTCGTGATGGCAGTGTTGATTTGCATGGGCGCCCCGCAATCCGAGAACGAAGTGGGAAATGGGTTGCTGGAATTATGATACTATGTAAGTCCCTTTGCATTAATAAGGAAGGAAAGATTTCTTTGAGAATTTCCATTAGTCATATTTAATTTTCTAAAATCTTTGGCATGGGGCACTGAAAAAATTTGGTTTGCTTTTGGAGTAGTAACTGTTAACTAATATCACATCTTGGGAAACGACGCTTTTGCGGAGGATTTTACAAGATAGCAAGTGTCCAAGTATTGTCGCATGCAAGTCCTGTTATGAGACAGCACATGATCAGATAGTTGATAGTTGCAAAATTCTTGCCAATAGGCCCACAATTTTGTGACATGGCATGACTTACGCCGTTTAATGTTAAAAATCATTAGTAGACAAGTGTTTTCTATCGATGGGAAAAACCGCACGTTTGTGGAAAATTCTTATTCACTTGTTCTCTTATTCATTAAAACTTGAAGGCAAATGACCAATCATATATATACCATCAGATATTGCACTTGTGAGATTTCAAATCAATGTACAAATGCAATTGCAATTTTTATTCGTGGGGATATTGTCTAATATTAATCTGAAACTCGAAGGTTTGTTAAAATTTGCTATGCAACAAATTAAGCTTTCAACTCCATGTACTAACAACATATTATTACGCTGTACACTCAACTACTGCAGTAAATCAAGGTCTGGCTACTCTTGCATTCTTCGGTGTTGGAGTGAATTTGGTGCTGTTCCTAACAAGGGTTCTGCAACAAAACAATGCCGATGCAGCCAACAGTGTTAGCAAATGGACCGGAACAGTCTATATATTTTCTCTTGTTGGTGCTTTCCTTAGTGACTCCTACTGGGGAAGATATAAAACTTGTGCTATCTTTCAAGCAATATTTGTCATAGTAAGTAACAGATGAATTCACTCATTCTTCACGTAATATGAGTATAATTTGCATGATGCTAAAACAGTATCAAGAAGAATGCTTGGAAATTGAACATTCGAAACCATGAAGCTTTCAAGAATTTTGGCATTCCTAGATAAACCAAAGGGCCAACTCTACAATCTTGTTCCTGCAACACACTAATTGGTTATCTTACAATTTGTTCTAGGGAATGGCATTGCTATCATTGACAACACAGATTTTCTTGCTCAAACCTGGAGGTTGCGGGGATGAAACAAGTCAATGTAAATCCCATTCAAGCTGGGAGATAAGTCTCTTCTATATTTCCATACACATGGTTGCTCTGGGAAGCGGAGGCTACCAACCTAATATTGCTACATTCGGGGCCGACCAATTCGATGAAGAGGATCCAAAAGAGGGTTATTCAAAAGTTGCCTTCTTCAGCTATTTCTATCTGGCATTGAACCTTGGTTCGCTCTTCTCTAATACCATATTAGGATATTTTGAGGATGGAGGCATGTGGGTCATTGGGTTCTGGGCATCTACTGCCTCTGCTTTTGCAGCTCTAGTCCTCTTTCTTGGAGGTACCAAAAGATACAGGCACTTCAAGCCCAGTGGCAATCCTCTTTCGCGGTTCTGCCAAGTACTAATTGCAGCTTCAAAGAAGTGGAGGGAGAAGATACCATCAGCTGAAGAGAATTTATATGAAGCTGAAGGAAGAGAGAAACCAAAAATTGGTGGTCGAAAGATGCTCCACACACATGGGTTCAAGTAAGTATACCTTCAGATTTTAGTCTGTTCAATCCGATTTGACAAAATTCGAGACAGAGTATTTATTAATTTCATAATCCATCAATTTACTTAACTATATATGAAACTATACAAGTACCTAATTGTCAAACAAGCTCAACTGGAAATCACAAAATTGACAACACTGATCCGGACTTAACGTCCTATAACAGATTTTTGGACCGAGCAGCAATCCTTACTTCAAGAGATTTTGACCAGCTGAAGCAGAATGAGTACAACCCTTGGCGCCTCTGTCCCATCTCTCAAGTTGAAGAGGTCAAATGCATACTAAGACTCCTTCCGATTTGGCTCTGCACCATAATTTATTCGGTAGTCTTCACTCAAATGGCTTCACTCTTTGTAGAGCAAGGGGACGCAATGAACACCAAAATTTCGAACTTCCAAATTCCTCCAGCAAGCATGTCTAGCTTTGACATCCTCAGTGTTGCTGTTTTCATATTCCTATACCGAAGAGTACTCGACCCCCTTGTTCGCAGGATTAGAAAGAACAATCCGAAAAGCCTCACCGAGCTTCAGAGAATGGGAATTGGTATCGTTATAGCAGTAATGGCCATGCTCTCGGCTGGAATTGTGGAGTGCTATAGGCTAAAGTATGCTAAGCAAGATTGCAGACACTGCCAAGGCTCGAGCTCTTTGAGCATCTTTTGGCAAGTTCCTCAATATGCTCTTATCGGTGCATCTGAAGTGTTCATGTATGTAGGCCAATTAGAGTTCTTCAATGCTCAGGCACCCGACGGACTTAAGAGCTTTGGAAGTGCACTTTGTATGACTTCAATGTCGCTAGGAAACTATGTTAGTAGCTTTGTGGTTTCAATTGTGATGAAAATATCCACTGTTGACAATATGCCCGGATGGATCCCAGGAAACCTTGACAAGGGCCATCTAGACAGGTTTTATTTTCTTTTAGCCGGTTTGACAGCTGTGGATTTGGTTATCTATATTGCCTGTGCCATGTGGTACAAAAGTATGAAGCTCGAAGGGAATTATGGAGAAAACAATGAGGACGGCGGGTATGGAGTATAATGAATGGCACAACATTCCAATGCATTTACAGGAGTATGGTGCAGCAACCATAAGAATAAGATAAGATTTTACCTCATTTCCAAGAATTTGCACTTGTGCTCGGAAGGGTAGCAGTCTAAGACGCAAACGCCCTGTACTTAAATGTGTCTACCACCAATCCTTAGTTCTGATATGTACATCTCACTCGCTCCTGTACTTAAATGTTTCTTTACCACCAATCTTTAGTTCTGATATGTATGTCTCACTCGCTGATATTAGTCAGTTGAATTTCTAGAGAAAGGGAGAGCTTTCAGTGGAAGGTTTGTCAGCTCTTACCATCTAATTTTGTTTGCTCTACTGTATTAATCAGTAGATCACTTGTGAAAGAGTTTGATACTATTTCCATATTTAGTATGTATAAGAGATCAAAATTATCTAATTTATATTTGGGTATCGATTTCAAATAGTCTCATTTGTGCCATCTGATCAATTTTTTTTTATCGGTAAATGTGAATTTATAGATCAAAAGAATGTACAATATACACCAGGCATCCCCAGGCGGTGTGTACAAGAATTAAAAACAAGACGCCTACACAAGGCTAAATTCAAATGAAACAACAAACGATAATCATGCCCTACCCACAATTCCTAAGGGCAGCCTGCTATCGAGGCCAAATACAAAGTGTGGGTGAAGTAAGGCTTACTCAATGGCTTCTCCAGTGGCAAGGTCCTCAAACAAGTTCAAGACATACATATATAGTGTAAATAACAACTTGTATACATATGTCTTGATCTTATGGACTATGGTAGATATAATGGGAGGTATATCTTCAAAAATTTTCCAGTTGTGTGTTGTCCATTTGGTAAACGGTGCATGCGAGAGCAATCTTCTTTGCTTTGTTATGCCACAATGTCCCACCGACTTCTTTTTTGATCCATTTAAGTGCGCTATTGATGCTGGACATTTCTCTTTTGATGCCAATCCACTCTTTATTTGCTTCCAAATATTGTAGCTGATGCAGCACTTAAAAAATAAGTGCTGTTGGTTTTCCAGCTCCCTGTCGCATAAGCTGCACGTCCCATCAATTTTCATGTATTTAATTCGATCTTTCGTGAGGAGCCTGCCTTTTACACATAACCATAAGGTAAATGAGTGTTTTGGAATGATGTAAGGACTCCAGACATCCTTTGCCCACGGCTTTTTAGCCTCTTTCATTTTGAAAAACTGGTATGCTCTTGCCGTAATAAAATCTACCCCATCAGTCCATTCTATGAGCTGCTGAACAGCCTGCTGTTTTGTTCCTTTAACTTGGATCAGTACATTGCGAATTTATGCAATTTTCTTGAACAATAGGGAGTCCCCCTTGCGTGGATTCCAGCACTAAATGGATTTATCGTTCAGAAAAAAACTGTTAATCCAGCGGACCCATAAAATATCTTTTTTGGCATGGATGTTCCACAACAACTTGGTCCATAATGCCAAGTTCCAGCATCTTAAGTCCCTAAATCTAAGGCCTCCTTCATCCTTGGGCAAACTGATTTCCTTCCATGCAATCGGTGCATTTCTGGACCCCCACAGAAATAATCTGCACAGCCTAGTTATTCTGCTGATGACAGTGGCTGGAATGGGTAGAATCGTTAACCAGAAACACTCCACTCCTTGCAAAGCTGTGCGTATAAGTTTCGCTCGCCCTGCGTAGGATAAGGAATTACAAGTCCAGGCATTAATAAGAGAAGCAATTTTGTCAATGAAAGGGGCGTAATGCATGACCTTCAATTTTTCTGTAGCAAGGGGGATTCCCAAGTAGCAGAACGACATTGATCTCCTTGGGATGTTGATCAATTCTTAGATTTTATCCAGTTGCTGTCCAGTAATCTCTACTGTGTAAATACTTGACTTCAAAACGTTAATACGCAGTCTCGATCTGTTCCCAAAGTCCCTTAGGCATTGCATTAAAATCTGAACTGATAGAACATCACCTCTGGCCATTAAAACAAGATCATCCGCAAAGGCCATGTGTGTTATTTTCATCTTACCACATTTTGGGTGGTAATTGAAATCTGAATTGTCGGTTGCCAATCCCACCAATCTCGAGAAGTATTCTAAACATAAAATGAATAGAAACGATGACATGGGATCACCCTGGCGTAGTCCATTCTTGCCTTTGAAAAATCTAAAGATGCTACCATTTAAAGTAATCGAGTAAGAGGGAGTTGAAACGCATTCCATTACCCAATCAATGAATCTGCCCGGGAAGCCCAAGCCACTAAGAACTGATCGGAGGAACTCCTAATTTATGAAATCATATGTCTTTCTAATATCGACTTTAATTATGCATCTCGAAGAAACTCTTTTTCTACAGTACTGTCTCAGAAGTTCTTGGGCCAGCTGGATGTTATTTGTTATGTTCCTTCCTCTAACAAACGTTGATTGTGCACAGTTAACAATCTGATCTAACACATTTACCATCCTTGTCGCAATGATTTTAGATATAACTTTGTATAGCATATTATAACACGCAATGGGCCTGAACTCCTCAACTCCTTGTGACTGATTCGATTTAGGCACCAATGCAATTATTGTATGATTAACTTGCTTCAGCAAGGTTGTTGATGCAAAAAATTCCTTGACTGCTCTGCAGAATTGGTCCCCAACAATGCCCCATAATTTTTTAAAGAAGCATGATGTGAAGCCATCTGGTCCTGGGGATTTGTCCTCCCTAATATTAAAGAGAGCCTCCTTAATTTCATGGTCGGAAATATCTAATATGAGGGGCCTCTACTTGCTGGTCTGTTATCCTTGGTCCTGACAAGAGAACACCACAATCAGTCTGAATGCATTCCTCTCTTGTACCAAAACGTTTCACAAAATATTCGACAAACTTATTGGTAACTTCTTATTGTGAGGAATTTTGAGACCCATCTTCTTTAAGAATCACAATAACGTGATTCCGTTTGATGTTTCTTTTCACAAGGTCATGAAAGAATTTCGTACATTTGTCGCTGTTCTTAAGATAGGAACATTTGGCCTGCTGTTGATAGAAGTCCATTTCAGCCTCGTTTAAGAACATTGCTCATTTCCTTAGATCAGTGACCGTGGCCTGCAGTGCCTTATTTTCAAGCTGATCGTGCAGCTATAATTGAGACACTTTCAGGTCCAGATTGGCCATGGAAGTACGAACATAAATGTGTCCGTAGTGTTTCAAATTCAGCTGTTTGGGCGGGTGTTTCAAGGCCTTCAGTTTTCTGCATAAGATGAATTGCTCGGTTCTTCTTAATCTTTGACTCCAAACTGACTGTATAGTGTTTAGAACTCTCCATGACTTGCCCACATGTTAAAAAATCTGAATGGAGAACGTCCAGCTCGCTCTTGTTGAATTGTTGAAATAATACACAGTGAGTGATCTGATAAGCATCCGAGTGGAAGGTGTAAAAGCATCCAATTGCTTGCAAGTCCGTCAAGCCTAACGTGAGGCAACAATCAACAAAGTCTCGTATTTTATATGCCGTTACGTCTGCTCCATTACACTTCTCCTCGGCTTTCAAAACATTGTTAAAGTCTCCCAAAATCAGCTTAGGTCGTGTCAAATGTAAGCCAAAATTTACAAGGTTGTCCCATAAAGGATGTCTGCTGCCAATAGAATAAAAACCATAGACGAAGCTGATTTGGAATGAGCATTGACTTATCTTACAAGTGGTGAACAACATATCACTTGTGGATATATCCCTTGTGGTTCTAGCAATACTTTTGTCGGGTTCTAAAGCACCAAAATTCGGCCTCCTCTATGTGTTTGAAAATTATTCATCACATTTCAACCCCGAAATTTGTTTGATAGTATCCGCTGAAGTTTCTGCTGGTTTAATTTAGTTTCCAGCACTTCAATCACATCAAGATTCTCTTGTTTAATGAGGCTCAAAACCCCATTTTGTTTTAGGGCCATATTTAGGCCCCTAATATTCCAACTTGCGATTTTCATTTTGATATAAGAAGAGCATGGCTCTTCTTTTTATCCTTGACTTTTGGAATGATATGCAGCATCAGTGTTTTCCCTTTAGCTTTTCTGCTAGTTTTCTCATCTGATCCCCTATCCGAGAAGTCGCTGCCAACGTGTTGTGGGTGTTCACAAGTCTCCTTACTTCTTTTATTCTTTTTGGCAACTGAAGTGTAAGGGACCTCCAAAGGTGCAGAACCTTGCACAGCTTGAAAAGTCCCCTATTTTTCAGCCTGTTGCTGCAAAACAGTTTCGACTCCTTTGTCTTTACTAAGTTGAGTGGCAGACATTTGGCCCTGCACTTCTGTTTTTGCTTTCTCCGTCGCTGTACTCATTTTTCTTACATTCGCTTTCAGCTGTTCTCTATGTCCTGTGACTATTTTACGAACAAAGCAAGCACCGGCTGGATGACCTAATGTTTTGTAATTTTCACAGTACTTTGGTTTGAACTCAAACACAACCTGCTGCTCTCGATTTTTTCTGTATGGTAACTTGATTTTGATTGTGCGTACAAGTTCTTTTACAGCATCGACTTAAAAAAGAACTCGGGTATAAGATAACCTTTCTTTTGTGTGGGTTAGTTTATCCGTAGAAATCGATTTTCCCACCTTTGATGCAATTGTGCTAAGTGCTGTTGAATTCCAGCATTCTAAAAGAAGCCCTGGCAAGTTTATCCAAACCGGCACCATTCGGATCTCATCATCATCAAACTCAAAACAAGACGGCATTATTTTCAAAAGTAATGGCCTTCCATAAACAAAGTATGGACCTCCATTGAGAACTTTGTCCCTGTCCACTACATTGTCGAACTTAAAAACTAGCCATTCACTTGAATGAGTAAAGTATTTATACTTAACGTTCTAGGAATCATAAAGTTGAATCAATGATGTCTTGCCAGGAAACTTGGCAACAAAATAACCCACAAGGCAAAATTCCCATGCCTCCTCCATTTCATCGAGATCGTGGGCTTCAAGGATCACTTCGTCGGTACTGTTTATCTCCACGTCATTCAGTTTGATGTCATAAGAAACATTCCTATTATCCTTGAACAGGTCCAGCCATGGGGCCTTTGGAATTTCAGTTTTCATTGGACTTTTCACAAACACCTTGTCTTCATTCTTTTTGGGAGTTTTTTTCTAACAAATCTGTAGTCGTTTCCTTCCCAAAACTAGGTTGTAAGGAATCAGTTTCAGAATCCACATCCTCTAATGTGCAGGATACACTAGGCGAATCACTAAACAGACCTAATTTTGTACCAACAGATTTTTCCACAGTGAGAGTGAGGGGCTTACGTACTGTTCTATTAAAACCAGAAGCTCCAGGTTCTTCAGCAGCCTTAAATGGTTTCTAAGTTTTCTTCTTTTTAGTCATGGTAGAGGTTCCCACAACGATTAAGCATTAACCCAGCAACAAAATCACACGTTAAATTAGAAACCAACAAACTAAGAGGAACTCTGTTCTCTTGAATAGTAATAGAGGTTTGCAAGACGGGTATAAAACAATTGACAGAGATTTTCTGCAGCAAAATCCAGCTGGTTTCAGCAACAATAAGTTGAAACACTACACCAACTCCAGCCAAACAGCTTCAAATCCTGCATGACAGTTTCAAAAACAGCATTCCCGCTTGTGAGCCAATGAGTGAACAATAACCCAGTTGAAGAACAACCAACTTTTTCAGCTCCAAATCTGAATCGATTTTGAGCTGGACAAATGATTCCCCACTGATACTGAAACAAATCAGCTACTTTCTACTGAATTTTGAAAAAAAATCAAGAAATCTCTCACACACAAAAGGAAGGCACTTAGGGATATTCCTAAGGAGAATTCTCTCTCTAACCTATCTGATTATCTTCTTGAGGATACGAGCAATTGTTTGCCTACAAAATCAATTAAAAAGGGTACTTAAGATTCTTATGGACAAAAGTGGCCATTGTCAAAATTGCAAAAATTATTCAACCTAATCCAATTCAGCCTTGCCAATGGATAGGGGCTAGGGCGCTTTACTACATTTAAAACAGAGAATTTGTAAGGCTTATAAGATATTAAACTTATTTTATAACTATTTTGTTAATTTGTTGGATAAAATAAGCTATAATGCCTAATAACTTATTTTTTATAAATTGGTATGCAAACAAAGTCTTATATTAGCTAGAAATGAGAAGGATTATGAGTTTATCAGTATGGATAATATCGTTGTTGACATGAAGCATTTTGGGTAGCGTTCAAAAAGTAAATCTATGAGGTAACAAGCCCAAAGTAGATAATATCATAACAATGTAGAGATATGTGATGTCTTTAGTATACCAACAAGTGGTATTAGAGTCATGCCCTGTACTTATCCATATAGAGGAAAATTTTCGGTGCCAAACAAAAATTGTGAGCCTCAGGTGAATAATGGGATATGTGGTTGAGTTCTATTGGACAAGAAGTGTGCTCCGGTACTTCAAGGACGTGTAGTGGTGCTAGACGTTGGCTAAGTATTGCGCGCATACTAGTCACCCAATGCCTTATCCGCACATTTGCGTGTAAGTGTGCGAAGTGCTTCGATGACTAGTGTGTGGGATTTTTTGCCAGGTTACAAGAAACTTGGACTTGACATATGCGCGAACTAGTATATTCGCACGAACGGATGGTGGGCGAGTCAAATGTGCTCGACTAGGTGGCAAATTGTTACCTGATGACTTGGCATGCAAATGGCTATCAAATAGTTTGAGACATGTGATGACGATATAGAGTGGTTCTTGGCAATTATTTGCTAAGTCAATTGCTCGATACATGGCAGGCTGTGGCTTTGGCTGGCTGGATTATACTACCACACGGGGGCATTTGATTGGTCGATTTTCCTAGACAGTAGGTAATGTCCACTGTATAGTTTTATGTTGCGCTGGCCATGAATCTACACGGTTTTATTCGATATGTGCAGGCCATTAGCAAGATGAAAATATATAGGGTTGGAATTATTTCTGTAATTATTGGGTTACTTTACTTTTGTGGTTTTTATTATTTTATGTACTCAGTTTATTCAAACATGAGTTTAGGCAATGGAGACTTGGCTCACTAATTGGTGTGCAATCAGGTCCTATAATGAGTTAAAAATCAAGCAAAAAATTGTTAAATTTAGATGCGCCTGTACATATTCGAACATGCAAAATCAAACTAAAAAGGTGATTGTCAATGTTGAATGAAACATATCATAAGTTCTTATACGTGTTTTAGCATTTACAAGATGTTAGTTTTTATTTTGAAACTTAGTTGTTAATTGGTTTATATTCTAAAACTTGTAAGATACTATTATTTTTATTAGAAAGTATAAGTGTTGGTGTTTAGTGGTAAATGTAGCAATTATTAGCTATATACAATATTATCGTTATAATTCTATTACATGTTTTTATTATATAATTATAATTTATTTTTTTTTGGTCGGGGGGGGGGGGGGGGGGAGGTGGGGGGGGTGGTGGTGGTGGTGGTGGTGGTTTAATAAAGTGCTTTGAATTTAGTAGGTTATCATTGTAATTTAATGTCTTTTATTTCTTTAGTTTTTTTAGTTGAGCAAGAAGAATATAATTCTATTATCGTTTCTTGTATCTTGTCATTGTTTTTTGGGTTAAAATTTGTTTATATTCTTGTATTGATGGATATAGACCTTTTAATTTTCCTTTTTTCTTTTTGCATTTTGGTGGGATGTAGTTCTTTAAATGTGGGTTGTTATATTTTTACTTGTCTATGCTTACATTATTGCATATGAACACGTGTTGTTTCTAAAAAGTAAATATAATAAAATAAATAAAAGTAAATAAAAATATAAATTGAATTTGCACATTAGGACTTAGTCGATTACAATACTTTCAAAGTTAATTTAATTAATCTTAATATTTTTTAATAAAATATAAATAATTAATTTGATCACTTATTTTGACCTCTGAGGTGTTTGACTAAGTTAAAAGGTTTCTTAAGACAAGATAATTATTTAAAACTTGATAATGCAAAGTCTAAATAACTGGGGAAAAAGCAAAAAGAAATGTATTATGAAAATGAATATTTATAGGTGAAATATGTGGCAGTTTTTTTCAGAATTTAACCTTTCTTGAATTCCAAAATCCATTTGTATGTCCAAAATTCAAATTTTAAAATTATCGAATATTATTTAATTGAAAGATTGATATTAAACTAATAGTTTTAATATTCAAATTTTCACTTTGGGACATTCTTATATACAAATATCATTTTTTTTGGGTAAAATGGTTTTTTTGTCTTTGCATTGTAATTTTGTATTCATATAGATCTAATTGATATTATTTTTTTACGAAGTAGTATATCTTGTCCTTTTAACTCAAATTTCCATATCGAATTTGTTTGTCTACACCCATGATATTGTATTAAAAAGCAACAGATACAAAAGTAAAAATAGCAATGTGCGAAGAATTGTTCAATATTAAAATAAAGCCGAGTAGTCATAAATTTGCTAATTTCTGGAATTTTCACAAGCAATTCCATTGTATAATTTGGTGATTTTTTATTTGCAAGTTTTTTATGTTTATTATTTAATGCTTATTTGGTATATTGTTTGAAGCTCTAGGTTGTTTTCGTAACTTACTCCTACTGCATTATATTTTCTTTGTCACTGTTGTATTTACAGATGTCTTTTTATTTTAAATTGATTGAAATTAATTAATTTTAAATAAAAAATTAATATAAACCAAACATGTATTTGGTATCAAAATAATTTTACTTTGTATTGTGAAATCCTAAAATTATGTTAATCACATTTCAATTTAATTGCTTTATATAGATTTTAAACTTGATTGTTTTTTACAATACTTTTTTGATAAGAAACTGTGATATTAATAATGCTCAATGATCAAATCCAAGGTTACAAATTCTGAATAAAATTAGGGTTATCAATCCTATCTTAATCAACAATTGCACTTTGAGCTAAGTGATATTATTTGCTGTAGTATTGTTTACACTTTTCTTCAACTTTTACTTCAACATATTCTTGTATACAAATGTTGTTGTTGTTTTTTTTTTTTTTTTCTCCCCGGTTAAACAATATTTTTTCTCGTTGAATTAATATTTGTATTTTGTATCTTTTAATTCACTTCCATAATTTTTTTATTCACATGGATCTAATTAAAAAAAATTTTATTGGTGTTGTTCTTTATCCTGCCTCCATGATAATACATCAAACAATAATTGAACAGAAGTAAAAATAGTAATGTACAAAGACTTTTCCAGTATTAATATAAAATCAATTAGTAAGAAATTCACTCGTTTTGAATTTTTTATAAACAATTCCAATTTAATAAGATTGGTGATTTTTTGTTTGCAAGTTTCTAATATTTATTCTATTTTTTTTAAAAAAAAAATTAGCTTATTTTGGTAATATGGTATTGCATTATAATTTCCCTTTTCTATTTCATTTACCAATGCATTTGTATTTTTAAATTTCTTGAATTCAACTGAAGTAAACTAATTATTTTGATGAAAAATTAACATAAACTGATCGTGTCCTTAATATCAAAATAATTTTACTTTATATTATGAGGTTCTATAATTTTGTTAATGATATTTTAATATCAACTGCTTTACATAAGACTTTTAACTTGGTTATTTATCGTAATATTATTCATATTCTTCTTCAACTTCTCACTTCAACACATTCTTGTATATAAATGTCACTTTTTTTTTTTGTGTTAAATGGTAATTTTTGTCTTTGTATTGCAAATTTGTGTCTATATTTGGTAAATTGCTTCCATAATATTTCACTCACATGGATATAACTGATTATTCTTTCAATTGAAAATTTTCAAGTTGCATTTGTTGTTTATTCTAACTCCATGATATTGTATTTTAAAAAAAAAAAAAATTGACACGGAAGTGAAAATAACAATATACAAAGCATTCTCTACTATTAAAATTAAGTCAATTAGTCACGGATTCATTTGTTTTGGATTTTTATTAGTATTGATTTAATAAAGATGGATGATTGTTTATTTGCAAGTTTTTATGTTTATTCTTTAATTTTATTTTTATTTTTGAGCTTTAACTTATTTTGTAACATAATTCATATGCATTATATTTTCTCTTTTGCTATTTTTTTTACCTATATCTTTTTAGTTTTAAATTTTTATTACAATAGTTCATTTTCTATTTTGTTATGTATTACGGTTCCTAAGTTGACCTGTTGACTTATTTAATCTAAAAATATAATTATGCAGTTGTTATTTAATTTATCAACAACCTGCCTATATGCAGTTAATTTAAATTCTTACCATCAAATGTTACCATATATACCTCTAGTGAACTGAAATTTCCTTAAAATATATAGAATCTCTTCTAACAACGTATTGTATTGAAATATTACTTTTCTTTACTTTTTTATTTTAGTTTAGACATTCTTTGGTTTAAGATTATGTCTAAGAGGTTTAGAGGAATTAGAAATCTAAATATTTCATTCTACTAAATGGTTTCCCACTCTAGTAGAACTTGGTTCCTCCCTAATTAACCCTTTTTTGTTATTAAACAAGAGTACTTGAGTTAGAACATGAATGTTTTTTTCACAATGGGAATAAATAGTTGTAAGATTCACATTTTTGTTTATAGTATAGATAAGTGAGAATACACTTGTCATTTATTTCCTCAAGAGCTAGAAAGATAAAGTTAAACTGAGGTCCCTGCCATTTTTTATAGTTAATATTTCATATTTGGAATTTAAGAGGGGATTGGTAGGTAATAATGAAATTAGATAGAAATTGAATGAATTTAGTAATGTACTAATGATAAGAAATGAATGATATAAATATAATATTTTCCAAACTTGGTATATACAAGAAATGAATAAGGAATGTAATTGATATTTTCTACTTGTTTTTAATTTCATAATTGGTAATTAAAAATGAATAATAGGAATGGATTGAAATTATTTTTTATGACTAAATCTTGATATAATTTTTTTATTAAAAAATAGCCAACAAATAAAATTACTGTATATTTTTTTTTATTATTGATTGGAATGAGAAAAATAGTTGAAGAAGACAATGCAAAAAAATTATATATATTTTTGTGTTAGTTGAGTTTTACTAGGAATGATAATGGGTTCGGGTAAAATCTAGATCATCATGAACGTGCCTTGTTTGGGGTGGGTTTTGAAACCATAAGTAAGTCTTTAAGCGGGTCTCAAGTTTTAGTTTTCAAATCTAGACCCGGACTCAACTTGAACCCGATCTCTTATAACATGATATATATTTTTTTATTTATTATGTATGTATTTATATGATGTATATTTATGTATAATTGAAAAAAAATGTGTATATGAGTTAAATAATTAGTTCTTTGTTAATAATATTAGTTTTTCATATTTATAAAGTTATACTAATATTAATATTTTTAAAATTATAAAACAAGTTTAATGGGTCCAACCCACTTACTCTCGAGTTTGGGGAGAATTCGGATTGGAGTTCAAGTCCATAAAATTCTTTAGAGGTCAGGTTTTGGATTTTGCAATCCCAACTGACCCGTTATCTTACCTAAATTTTATTAATTATTTTTATTAATTATGAGAATAATTTTATCAAAAATAAACATACCTTAATTCTTGCCTGATTGGAAATGCTTAACCCCAAGGGAATGACTTTTTTCATAATTTTAAAAATGGTGATTCCTTTCGCAATGAGTATTTCTAATACTAAATTTTCCCAATGATGTATTTAGGAATGCCCATATCATTCCAACATACCCAATCCTCCTCATGCTATTTCCACTAAGCACTCTAAATATGTTATTGGATATTTTTGTTACAAAATAAGGATAAGCAAAAGTCCCTCCAAACAAACTCATACCAATTCAAAAACTAAGTTTACTCTTTACTTTGTTTTTTTTCTAGAGGGTCTATAAATTTTTAACCTCCACTTATGGAGTTTAAAAGCCCTTTTTTTGAAATTTTATTCAACAGTTTATGAGAAAAGACATTTCATAGACTATAGTGAGTAGAAAGCATATTATATAAATACTGAAAAGACGGTTAACAATCGTATATAGCCTTTTATGCTCTCTTCAAGTTCACCCATTGATTCAATTCATGACCTCTCATCCATCCAAGTCAAGTGCTTTAGAAACCTAGGGCAGGACTCAGGTTCTCTATCTTGGCCAAAATTAATAATGGGTATGATCATTTTATTTATTTTAGTTTAGTAAATATTTAATTATAACACATATAAGCTCATAGGCCCAAAAAACCCAAACATATTATAGGCCCTTGAGGCCTATATCCTAATATAAATAAGTATAAATACCCTCACCTACTCATTTACAAGGTACACACTTTATTTCTTATTTTTTGTTGGTAATTATTCTTTCTAGAATTTTTATTGTCTAAGCACCATAAGGACTACTCTGGGACAACCCCAAGGTCATCTTAACCATCTATTCAGAACGAGGAGCTAATGATAATGAGTAGACTAGAAGCCTCATGCGGTCTTCTCCCAGTAACATCAAAAGCCCCAACATCAGGAAGCACCGGTGGCCCCTCTTATTAATATTATTAAGCGGCATCCATCCGTTCATCCATTCATTTTGGTAGAACAGTATCTCCAATTAACAACCACATGGAAATGAAATACACAAGATTTCTGGAGCTGCGTAGGTAAAGTTGTTCAATAGAGGTTTGTTAAGGATTTGTTTATGTTTTATGGTTAGTGCAACTCTCATTATCTTCCCAAAACTTAGCCTTCCATTGGCCTCGGATCTATAACATTGTACATTGTAAAAATTATTAAAAAATAAGACATTATATATATATATTTTCATATAAGAAAAAAATCATAAAATTCAACGTAAAATAGAAAAAAAATATTTTATAATTATAAACTAATCAATACTTCACTGTAGCCGCTCTAGAGGTGCATTGTGCTACACAGGAAGTGCTCAATTATGCATTGACATAGGGGCTCCAGGATGGTAAACTTTTTAGATCGTTATCAAAGAAATTGGCATGAAGTTTTGACGATTAATTTTCAAGAGCTGACAAGTATATCATTATGGAAGAGGCATGAAAAATAAAGAGGGATGAGGAAGGTGATAAGAAAAAAGACAAGAAAAATGAGGAAGAGATAAAGGCTGGGGTTAGTCTTCCCAACAAGATTAGGCCAGAAAGGAAGTAGGACCCCCAGCTGCATTATGAGAAGTACACACCTCTAGTAATGCCTCACTTTAGATCCTTATAGCTATAAATAGGCATCCACCATTGTAGTGGCCCAGGGCATACTCAGAGGTTCCTAGGAGAACTAAATTAGAAAAGTTCTGCAGATTTCACAGGAATTATGGGCACGACACAATACTGATGATTGTAACCATTTGAAAGATGAGATTGAAACGTTGTTCCTGGTTAGGCATCTGAAGAAATTCATCTATAATGATAGAGATCAACCTCAAAGACAGAAGAGAAAATGGTAGGAAAGGTAGCTCGGATAGAGAGCTAAAGTAAAGACTAAGCTGGAAGAAGTTGGGCTTAGAGGCTACCCAGCTCAAGTTCCTCCCAAGAGAGGCATAATCCAGATGATCGTGAGAGGACCTAATGATGGGGACTCTTAACTAGCTAGAAAGGCATATGTTAGGTCCGAGAGGTTATGGCAGGAGCAAGTGGGTAAGGAAGTGGATCAGAATGACTAAGGTTATCTGGATTACTATAGAAGTAATACACTCTTGTTCCCTTAAGATATCCTACAAAGATTCATACCTCTGATCTTGATTCCATCTTATATGTCTTA
>CM033122.1:13024529-13134105 GCA_019321725.1 Paulownia fortunei | reverse complement strand
ATAGTATATTCTATGAGAATTTTATTTGTTTAGTATGAGTAATTTATTGATTTGAATGTTGTACGTAAAGTAGTGCATATTGTTTTATTTATTTAAATAGTATATGTGAACAAAAATATTTATTATTTTTTACATTGTATATTCTATATAAATAGTTGATAAAATTATGATATTGGAAATAAACTTCTCTTTGTGTATATTTTAGAATTTTATTATTTTAATATATGAGTAATTTATTGATTTCAATGCTGTACGTATATATAGGATTTTTTTCAATGTGAAATTTTGTAATTTTATTTTTCATTATATTTAATATAAGTATTTTATTTACTTAAACGGTGTATGTGAACAGTATTTATTATTTATTTACTATTTATATTCTATGAGTAAATAAAATAAAATTTATAATTTAAAAAATATTTATATTGTATATTTTATTTTGTGTTTTAATGTTTTGAAAATTTCAAGTTACAAAATATATTTTCTTGCATTGTGTTATTTTATTTTTGAAAAATATTATTTTAGTTAAATTACAATATAACTAAAAAATAGTATATTCTATGAGTATTTTATTTATTTAGTATGAGTAATTTATTGATTTGGATGGTGTACGTAAAGTAGTGTGTATCATTTTATTTATTTAAATAGTGCATGCGAACAAAAATATCTATTATTTATTTACAGTGTATATTCTATATAATAGTTGATAAAATTATGATATTGGAAATAAACTTCTCTTAGTGTATATTTTAAAATTTTATTTATTTAATATGAGTAATTTATTTATTTCGATGTTGTACATATATTTAGGATTTTATTGAATATGAAATTTTATAATTTTATTTTTCATTTTATTAATATAAGTATTTTATTTATTTA
Organism: Paulownia fortunei; assembly: GCA_019321725.1. Lineage (NCBI taxonomy): Eukaryota > Viridiplantae > Streptophyta > Magnoliopsida > Lamiales > Paulowniaceae > Paulownia > Paulownia fortunei. The sequence continues at coordinate 13,133,226 of CM033122.1, read as the reverse complement.
AATGGCGTATGTGAACACGCATTTATTATTTATTTACTATGCATATTCTATGAGTAAATAAAATAAAATTTATAATTTAAAAAAGTATATATTTTATTTTGTGTTTTACTTGTTTGAAAATTTCAAGTTACAAAGTTTGTTTTCTTGCATTGTATTATTTTATTTTTGAAAAATATTATTTTAGTTAAATTACAATATAACTAAAATATAGTGTATTCTGTGACTATTTTATTTATTTAGAATGAGTAATTTGTGGATTTGAATGGTGTACATAAAGTAGTGTGTATCATTTTATTTATTTAAATAGTGCATGCGAACACAAATATTTATTATTTATTTACAATGTATATTCTATATAAATAGTTGATTAAATTATGATATAGGAAATAAACTTCTCTTAGTGTATATTTTAGAATTTTATTATTTTATTTATTCAATATGAGTAATTTATTGATTTAAATGTTGTACGTATATTTAGAATTTTGTTCAATATGAAATTTTGTAATTTTATTTATCATTATAACTAATATAAGTAGTTTTTTTAGTTAAATGGTGTATGTGAACAAGTATTTACTCTTTATTTACTTTGTATATTCTATGAGTAAATAAAATAAAATTTATAATTTAAAAAATGTATACATTGTATATTTTAATTTGTTATTTAATTTTGTAAAAATTTTAAGTTACAAAGTGTATTTTCGCGCATTGTATTATTTTATTTTGAAAAATAGTATTTTAGTTACAATTCAATATAACTAAAAAATAGTATATTCTATGAGTATTTTATTTATTTAGTATGAGTAATTTATTGATTTGAATGGTGTACGTAAAGTAGTGTGTATCATTTTATTTATTTAAATAGTGCATGGGAACAAAAATATTTATTATTTATTTACAATGTATATTCTATATATATAGTTGATAAAATTATGATTTTGGAAATGAACTTCTCTTATTGTATATTTTAGAATTTTATTATTTTATTTATTTAATATGAGTAATTTATTGATTTGAATGTTGTATGTATATTTAGGATTTTGTTCAATATGAAATTTTGTAATTTTATTTTTCATTATATTTAATATAAGTATTTTATTTATTTAATTGGTGTATGTGAACATTATTTATTATTTATTTACTATTTATATTCTTTGAGTAATTAAAATAAAATTTATAATTTGAAAAATATTTATATTGTATATTTTGTTTTGTGTTTTAATGTTTTGAAAATTTCAAGTTACAGTGTATTTTCTTGCATTGTATTATTTTATTTTGAAAAATATTATTTAGTTAAATTATAATATAACTAAAATATAGTATATTCTATGAGTATTTTATTTATTTAGTATGAGTAATTTATTGATTTGAACGGTGTACGTAAAGTAGTGTGTATCATTTTATTTATTTAAATAGTGCATGGGAACAAAAATATTTATTATTTATTTACAATGTATATTGTATATAAATAGTTGATAAAATTATGATTTTGGAAATAAACTTCTCTTAATGTATATTTTAGAATTTTATCATTTTATTTATTTAATATGAGTAATTTATTGATTTCAATGTTGGATGTATATTTAGGATATTTTTCATTATATTTAATATATGTATTTTATTTATTTAAATGGTGTATGAGAACAAAGTATTTATTTTTTATTAACTATGTACATTCTATGAGAAATTAAAATAAAATATATAATTTAAAAAATGTATATATTGTATATTTTATTTTGTGTTTTAATTCTTTTGAAAATTTCAAGGTACAAAGTGTAGTTTCCTGAATTGTATTGTTTTATTTTGAAAAATAGTATGAAAAATAAAAAATATTATTTGTAAATTAAAACGCATGGTTATTAATTCAGATTAAATAATTCTAATTTAGAGTAACTAAAAATAAATAAATTAAAATTTTAAAATCAAATAAAGTGGCAAATAAAACGAAAATGGCAAAAGAGCGAAAAAGAATGCCTGGTTTCAGAGTTATTTTCTTAGAGAATATTATATAGTTTTTATTTAGAATAATTATTAATAAATAAATATTTAAAAAATGAGAATCTAACAAAAATATAATTTAAATTAGATACAAAAATAAATATATGTATTGAATATTTCAATGGAATATATTTCGGACTCATTAGATGGTGTTTAATTGAAATATACAATTAATTTAAGTTTAAAATATAGTAAAATTTGAATAATTGAAAATATTTTAAAATATTCTATTTTAAAAGTATAATTACATAAAATTTATGTTGAAATATACAATTAATATAACTTTACATTGTTGATCTAAGAAAAATAAAAAATATTATTTATAAATTAAAAGGCAAGGTTATTAAATGGGATTAAATAATTCTAATTTAGTGTAACTAAAAATAAATAAATTAAAATTTTAAAATCAAATAAAATGGAAAATAAAACCAAAACAATGAAAGAGCAAAAAAGAATGCTTGCTTTAATAGTTATTTTGTTGGAGAGTATTATACAGTTTTTATTTAAAATAATTAAAAACTAAATAAATATTTAAAAAATTTAGAATCTAACAAAAACATAATATAAATTAGATATAGAAATAAATATATGTATTGAATATTTCCATAGAATATATTTTGATGTCATTAGATAGTATTTAATTGAAATATACAATTAATTTAACTTTAAAATAAATTAACATTTGAATAATTAAAAATATTTTAAAATATTCAAATTTTAAAAGTATAATTACTAAAAATTTATGTTGAAATATACAATTAATATAACTTTACATTGTTGATCTAAGAAAAAAAAATATTTTTTGTAAATTAAAAGACGTGGTTATTAAATTGGATTAAATAATTCTAATTTAGAGTAACTAAAAATAAATAAACTAAAATTTTAAAAATAAAATAAAATTTTAAAAATAAAATAAAATTGCAAATAAAACCAAAACGGCAAAAGAGCGAAAAAGAATGCCTGCTTTAAGAGTTATTTTCTTAGAGAAATATTATATAGTTTTTATTTAGAATAATTATTAATAAATAAATATTTAAAAAAATAAGAATCTAACAAAAACACAATTTAAATTAGATACAGAAATAAATATATGTATTGAATTTTAATAAAATATATTTCGGACTCATTAGATAGTATTTAGTTGAAATATATAATTAATTTAACTTTAAAATATATTAAAATTTGAATAATTAAAAATATTTTAAAATATTCAAATTTTAAAAGTATAATTACTAAAAATTTATGTTGAAATACACAATTAATATAACTTTACATTGGTGATCTAGGAAAATTAAAAATATTATTTATAAATTAAAAGGCATGGTTATTAAATGGGATTAAATAATTCTAATTTAGAGTAACTAAAAATAAATAAATTAAAATTTTAAAATCACATAAAATTGCAAATAAAACCAAAACAGCAAAAGAGCGAAAAAGAATGCCTGCTTTAAGAGTTATTTTCTTAGAGAGTATTATATAGTTTTTATTTAGAATAATTAAAAATAAATAAATATTTAAAAAAATAAGAATCTAACAAAAATACAATGTAAATTAGATATAGAAACAACTATATGTATTGAATTTCAATAGAATATATATAGGAATCATTAGATACTGTTTAGTTGAAATATACAATTAATTTATTTTAAAATATTTGAAAATTTGAATAATTAAAAATATTTTAAAATATTCAAATTTTAAAAGTATAAATAAAAAATATTTTCTGTAAATTCAAAGGCATGGTTATTAAATGAGATTATATATTCTAATTTAAAATATCTACAAAAATTTAAAATTTTAAAATCCAATACAATTGCAACTAAAACCAAAATGGAAAAAGAGAAAAAAAGAATGCCTTATTCAAGAGGTAATTTTTTAGATAGTATTATATAGTTTTTATTTAAAATAATCAAAGAATAAATAAATATTTAAAAAATTTAGAATCTATATAAAATATAATTTAAATTAGATACAGAAATAAATATATGTATTGAATTTCAATAGAATATATTTTGGACTCATTAGATAGTATTTAGTTGAAATATAAAATTAATTTAACTTTAAAATTTATTAAAATTTCAATAATTAAAAGTATTTTAAAATATGCAAATTTTAAAAGTTGAAATAAAAAATATTATTTGTAAATTCAAAGGTATGGTTATTAAATGAGATTAATAATTCTAATTTAGAGTAACTAAAAATAAATAAAATAAAATTTTAAGATCACATAAAATTGCAAATAAAACCAAAACGGTAAAAGAGCGAAAAAGAATGCCTACTTTAAGAGTTATTTTCTCATAAAGTATTATATAGTTTTTATTTAGAATAATTATAAATAAATAAATATTTTAAAAAATAAGAATCTAACAAAATCCCAATGTAAATTAGATACAGAAATAAATATATGTATTGAATTTCAATAGAATATATATCGAACTCATTAGATACTGTTTAGTTGAAATATACAATTAATTTATTTTAAAATTTATATAATTAAAAATATTTTAAAATATAAAAAATTTAAAAGTATAAATAAAAAATATTTTCTGTAAATTCAAAGGCATCGTTGTTAAATGAGATTAAATAATTCTAATTTAGAATTTCTAAAAAGAATTAAAATTTTAAAATTCAATAAACTTCCAACTAAAACCAAAATGGAAAAAGAGAAAAGAAGAATGCCATATTCAAGAGGTAATTTCTTAGATAGTATTATATAGTTTTTATTTAAAATAATTAAAGAATAAATAAATATTTAAAAAAATTAGAATCTATAAAAAATGCAATTTAAATTAGATACAGAAATAAATATATGTATTGAATTTCAATAGAATATATTTTGGACTCATTAGATAGTGTTTAGTTGAAATATAAAATTAATTTAACTTTAAAATTTATTAAAATTTCAATAATTAAAAGTATTTTAAAATATGCAAATTTTAAAAGTTGAAATAAAAAATATTATTTGTAAATTCAAAGGTATGGTTATTAAATGAGATTAAATAATTCTAATTTAGAGTAACTAAAAATAAATAAATTAAAATTTTAAAATCACATAAAATTGCAAATAAAACCAAAACGGCAAAAGAGCGAAAAAGAATGCCTGTTTTAAGAGTTATTTTCTTAGAGAATATTATATAGTTTTTATTTAGACTAATTAAAAATAAATAAATATTTTAAAAAAAAAGAATCTAACAAAATCACAATGTAAATTAGATATAGAAATAAATATATATATTGAATTTCAATAGAATATATATCGGACTCATTAGATAGTGTTTAGTTAAAATATACAATTAATTTATTTTAAAATTTGAATAATTAAAAATATTTTAAAATATTCAAATTTTAAAAGTATAATTACTAAAAATTTATGTTGAAATACACAATTAATATAACTTTACATTGTTCATCTAAGAAAAATAAAAAATATTATTTGCAAGTTAAAAGGCATGGTTATCAAATGGGATTAAATAATTCTAATTTAGAGTAACTAAAAATAAATAAATTAAAATTTAAAAATCAAATAAAATTTCAAATTAAACCAAAACGGCAAAAGAGAGAAAAAGAATGCCTGCTTTAAGAATTATTTTCTTAGAGAGTATTATATAGTTTTTATTTAGAATAATTAAAGATTAATAAATTTTTTAAAAATAAAAATCAAACAAAAACGCAATATAAATTGGATACAGAAATCAATATATGTATTGAATTTCAATAGAATATATATCGGACTTATTAGATAGTGTTTAGTTAAAATATACAATTAATTTATTTTAAAATTTGAATAATTAAAAATATTTTAAAATATTAAAATTTTAAAAGTATAAATAAAAAATATTTTTTGTAAATTCAAAGGCATGGTTATTAAATGAGATTAAATAATTCTAATTTAGAATAACTAAAAATAAAATAAAATTTTAAAATCCAATAAAATTGCGAGCAAAACCAAAAGGGCAAAAGAGAAAAAAAGAATGCCTTATTGAAGAGGTAATTTCTTAGATAGTATTATATAATTTTTATTTAAAATAATTAAATAATAAATAAATATTTAAAAAAATTAGAATATAACAAAAACACAATTTAAATTAAATACAGAAATAAATATATGTATTGAGTTTCAATAAAATATATTTCGAACTCATTAGTTAGTGTTTAGTTGAAATATATAATTAATTTAACTTTAAAATATATTAAAATTTGAATAATTAAAAATATTTTAAAATATTCAAATTTTAAAAGTATAATTACTAAAAATTTATGTTGAAATACACAATTAATATAACTTTACATTGTTGATCTAAGAAAAATAAAAAATATTATTTGTAAATTAAAAATCATGGTTATTAAATGGGATTAAATAATTCTAATTTAGAGCATTTAAAAATAAACAAATTAAAATTTTAAAATCAAATAAAATTGCAAATAAAACCAAAAGGGCAAAAGAGCGAAAAAGAATTCATGCTTTAAGAGTTATTTTCTTGGATAGTATTATATAGTTTTTGTTTAGAAAAATCAAAGAATAAATAAATATTTAAAAAATTTAGAATAAAAAAAAATACAATTTAATTAGATACAGAAATACATATATATATTGAATATTTCAATAGAATATATTTAGATGTCATTAGATAGTATTTAATTGATATATACAATTTATTTAACTTTAAAATAAATTAATATTTGAATAATTAAAAATATTTTAAAATATTCAAATTTTAAAAGTGTAATTACTAAAAATTTAAATTGAAATAAACAATTAATATAACTTGGAATTCATGTAGAGTCTTCTGGCCGCTCGTCCGCATCCGCTACTTATCGTCCTGAAAAAGAATGCATGCTTTAAGCGTCATTTTCTTGCAGATTATTATATAGTTTTTATTTAGAATAAATAAATAAATTAAAACTTTAAAATCAAATAAAATTGCAAATCAAATCAAAAGGGCAAAAGAGCGAAAAAGAATCCATGCTTTAAGAATTATTTTTTTGGAGAGTATTATATAGTTTTTGTTTAAAATAATTAAACAATAAATAAATATTTAAAAAATTTAGAATCGAACAAAAGCACAATGTAATTAGATACATAAATACATATATGTATTGAATATTTCAATAGAATATATTTAGATGTCATTAGATAGTATTTAATTGATATATACAATTTATTTAACTTTAAAATAAATTAATATTTGAATAATTAAAAATATTTTAAAATATTCAAATTTTAAAAGTGTAATTACTAAAAATTTAAATTGAAATAAACAATTAATATAACTTGGAATGCATCTAGAGTCTTCTGGCTGCTCGTCCACATCCGCTATTTATCGTCCTGAAAAAGAATGCATGCTTTAAGCATCATTTTCTTGGAGAGTATTATATAGTTTTTATTTAGAATAAATAATAAATAAATAAATGAAAACTTTAAAATCAAATAAAATTGCAAATCAAATCAAAAGGGCAAAAGAGCGAAAAAGAATCCATGCTTTAAGAGTTATTTCCTTGGAGAGTATTATATAATTTTTGTTTAAAATAATTAAAGAATAAATAAATATTTAAAAAATTTAGAATCGAACAAAAACACAATGTAATTAGATACATAAATACATATATGTATTGAATATTTCAATAGAATATATTTAGATGTCATTAGATAGTATTTAATTGATATACACAATTTATTTAACTTTAACTTTAAAATAAATTAATATTTGAATAATTAAAAAATATTTTAAATTTTAAAATTTTAAAAGTTAAATTACTAAAAATTTATGTTGAAAAATACAATTAATATAACTTTGGAATTCATCTAGAGTCTTCTGGCCGCTCGTCCGCATCCGCTACTCATCGTCCTGAAAAAGAATGCATGCTGTAAGCGTCATTTTTTTGAGAGTATTATATAGTTTTTATTTAGAATAAAATAAAATAAATAAATATTTTAAAAATTAAGAATATAACAAAAACACAATTTAAAGTTAGATACAGAAATAAATAAATGTATTGAATTCAATAAAAAATATTTCGAAGTCATTAGATAGTGTTTAGTTGAAATATACAATTTAATTTAACTTTAAAATTTATTAAAATTGAATAAATTAAAATTATTTTTAAAATTTTCAAATTTTAAAAGTATAATTACTAAAAATTTATGTTGAAAAATACACAATTAATTATAACTTTAAAAAATTGTTCATCTAAGAAAATATAAAAAATATTATTTTGCAAGTTAAAAGGCATGGTTATCAAATGAGATTAAATAATTCTAATTTAGAGTAACTAAAAAATAAATTAAATTAAATTTAAAAATCAAATAAAATTTCAAATTAAACCAAAACGGCAAAAGAGAGAAAAAGAATGCTGCTTTAAGATTATTTTCTTAGAGAGTATTATATAGTTTTTATTTAGAATAATTAAAAATTAATAAATTTTTAAAAATAAAAACTAACAAAAACACAATTTAAATTGATACAGAAATAAATATATGTATTGAATTTCAATAAAATATATATCGGACTCATTAAATAGTGTTTAGTTAAAATATACAATTAATTTATTTAAAATTTGAATAATTAAAAATATTTTAAAATATTAAAATTTTAAAAGTATAAATAAAAAATATTTTTTGTAAATTCAAAGGCATGGTTATTAAATGAGATTAAATAATTCTAATTTATAAATAACTAAAAATAAATAAAATTTAAAAATCAAATAAAATTGCGAAGAAAACCAAAAGGCAAAGAGAAAAAAGAATGCCTTATTGAAGAGTTATTTCTTTAGAGAGTATTATATAGTTTTTATTTAAATAATTAAAGAATAAATAAATATTTAAAAAAATTAGAATATAACAAAAACACAATTTAATTAGATACAGAAATAAATATATATGTTTGAATTTCAATAAAATATATTTCGGAACTCATTAGTTAGTGTTTAGTTGAAATATATAATTAATTTAACTTTAAAATATATTAAAATTTGAATAATTAAAAATATTTTAAAATATTCAAATTTAAAAAGTATAATTACTAAAATTTATGTTGAAATACACAATTAATATAACTTTACATTGTTGATCTAAGAAAAATAAAATATTATTTGTAAATTAAAAGGCATGGTTATTAAATGGGGTTAAATAATTCTAATTTTGAGACCAATTAAAAATAAATAAATTAAAATTTTAAAATCAAATAAAATTGCAAATAAAACCAAAAGGGCAAAAGTGCAAAAAAGAATTCATGCTTTAAGAGTTATTTTCTTGGAGAGTATTATATAATTTTTGTTTAGAATAATTAAAGAATAAATAAATATTTAAAAAATTTAGAATCGAACAAAAACACAATGTAAATTAGATACAGAAATACATATATATATTGAATATTTCAATATAAATATAATTAGATGTCATTAGATAGTATTTAATTGATATATACAATTTATTTAACTTTAAAATAAATTAATATTTGAATAATTAAAAATATTTAAAATATTCAAATTTTAAAAGTGTAATTACTAAAATTTAAATTGAAATAAATAATTAATATAACTTTAGATTCATCTAGAGTCTTCTGGCCGCTTGTCTGCATCCGCTACTATCGTCCTGAAAAAGAATGCATGCTTAAGTGCCATTTTCTGTAGACTATTATATAGTTTATATTTACAATAAATAAATAATAAATTAATTAATTAAAAACATTAAAATCAAATAAAATTACAAATCAAACGAAAAGGGCAAAAGAGCAAAAAAAAATCCATGCTTTAAGAGTTATTTTTTTGGAGATTATTATATAGTTTTTGTTTAGAATAATTAAAAAATAAATAAATATTTAAAAAATTTAGAATCGAACAAAAACACAATGTAAATTAGATACATAAATACATATATGTATTGAATATTTCAAATAGAATATATTTAGAAGTCATTAGATAGTATTTAATTGATATACACAATTTATTTAACTTTAACTTTAAAATAAATTAATATTTGAATAATTAAAAATATTTTAAAATATTTAAATTTTAAAAGTATAATTACTAAAAATTTATGTTGAAAAATACAATCAATATAACTTTGGAATTCATCTAGAGTCTTCTGGCCGCTTGTCCGCATCGGCTACTTAGCGTCCTGAAAAAAGAATGCATGCTTTAAGTGTCATTTTCTTGGAGAGCATTATATAGTTTTTATTTAAAATAAATAAATTAAAACTTTAAAATCAAATAAAAAGGGCAAAAGAGCAAACAAGAATCCATGCTTTAAGAGTTATTTTCTTGGAAGTATTATATAGTTTTTGTTTAAAATAATTAAAGAATAAATAAATATTTAAAAAATTTAGAATCTAACAAAAACATAATTTAAATAAGATACATAAATAAATATATGTATTGAATTTTAATAAAATATATTTCGGACTCATTAAATAGTGTTTAGTTGAAATTTATAATTAATTTAACTATAAAATATATTAAAACTTGAATAATTAAAATATTTTAAAAATTAAAATTTTAAAAGTATAAATAAAAAAATATTTTATGTAAATTCAAAGGCAAGGTTATTACTTAGATTAAATAACTCTAATTTAGAGTAACTAAAAATAAATAAATTAAAATTTAAAAATCAAATAAAATTATAAATAAAACAAAATTGGCAAAAAAGCGAAAAAGAATTCTACTTTAAGAGTTATTTTGTGAGAGAGTATTATATAGTTTTTATTTTGAATAATTGAAGAATAAATAAATATTTAAAAAATTAAAAAAAACAAAAACACAATTTAAATAAGATACAGAAATAAATATATGTATTGAATTTTAATAAAAATATATTTCGGACTCATTAAATAGTGTTTAGTTGAAATTATATAATTAATTTAACTTTAAAATATATTAAAATTTGAATAATTAAAAATATTTTAAAAAATTAAAATTTTAAAAGTATAAATAAAAAATATTTTTTGTAAATTCAAAGGCATGGTTATTAAATGAGATTAAATAATTCTAATTTAGACTAAATAAAAATAAATAAATTAAAATTTAAAAATCAAATAAAATTATAAATAAAACCAAAATGGCAAAAAGAGCGAAAAAGAATTCAGCTTTAAGAGTTATTTTGTGAGAGAGTATTATATAGTTTTTATTTTGAATAATTGAAGAATAAATAAATATTTAAAAAATTTAAAAACTAACAAAAACACAATTTAAATATGATACAGAAATAAATATATGTATTGAATTTTAATAAAATATATTTCGGACTCATTAAATAGTGTTTAGTTGAAATATATAATTAATTTAACTTTAAAATATATTAAAATTTGATTAATTAAAAATATTTTAAAAAATTAAAATTTTAAAAGCATAAATAAAAATTTTTTTGTAAATTGAAAGGCATAGTTATTAAATGAGATTAAATAATTCTAATTTAGAGTAAATAAAAATAAATAAATTAAAATTTGAAAATCAAATAAAATTACAAATAAAACCAAAACTGCAAAAAGAGCAAAAAAGAATATATAATTTTTATTTTGAATAATTAAAGAATAAATAAATATTTAAAAAATTTAGAATCTAACAAAAACACAACGTAAATTAGATATAGAAATAAATATATCTATTGAATTTTTAATAAAATATATTTCGGACTCATTATAAAGTGTTTAGTTGAAATATATAATTAATTTAACTTTAAAATATATTAAAATTTGAATAATTAAAAATATTTTAAAATATTCAAATTTTAAAAGTATAATTACTAAAAATTTATGTTGAAATACACAATTAATATAACTTTACATTGTTGATCTAAGAAAAATAAAATATTACTTATAAAATAAAAAGCATGGTTATTAAATGGGATTAAATAATTCTAATTTAGAGCAATTAAAAATAAATAAATTAAAATTTTAAAATCAAATAAAATTGCAAATAAAACCAAAAGGGCAAAAGAGCAAAAAAAAATCCATGCTTTAAGAGTTATTTTCTTGGAGATTATTATATAGTTTTTGTTTAGAATAATTAAAGAATAAATAAATATTTAAAAAATTTAGAATCGAAACAAACACAATGTAAATTAGATACATAAATACATATATGTATTGAATATTTCAAATAGAATATATATAGAAGTCATTAGATAGTATTTAATTGATATACACAATTTATTTAACTTTAACTTTAAAATAAATTAATATTTGAATAATTAAAAATATTTTAAAATATTTAAATTTTAAAAGTATAATTACTAAAAATTTATGTTGAAAAGTACAATCAATATAACTTTGGAATTCATATAGAGTCTTCTGGCCGCTCGTCCGCATCGGCTACTTAGCGTCCTGAAAAAGAATGCATGCTTTAAGCGTCATTTTCTTGGAGAGCATTATATAGTTTTTATTTACAATAAATAAATTAAAACTTTAAAATCAAATAAAAAGGGCAAAAGAGCAAACAAGAATCCATTCTTTAAGAGTTATTTTCTTGGAGAGTATTATATAATTTTTTGTTTAAAATAATTAAAGAATAAATAAATAATTAAAAAATCTAGAATCTAACAAAAACACAATTTAAATAAGATACAGAAATAAATATATGTATTGAATTTTAATAAAATATATTTCGGACTCATTAAATAGTGTTTAGTTGAAATTTATAATTAATTTAACTATAAAATATATTAAAACTTGAATAATTAAAAATATTTTTAAAAATTAAAATTTAAAAAGTATAAATAAAATTTTTTTGTAAATTCAAAGGCATGGTTATTAAATGAGATTAAATAATTCTAATTTAGACTAAATAAAAATAAATAAATTAAAATTTAAAAATCAAATAAAATTATAAAGAAAACCAAAATGGCAAAAGAGCGAAAAAGAATTCTGCTTTAAGAGTTATTTTGTGAGAGAGTATTATATAGTTTTTATTTTGAATAATTGAAGAATAAATAAATATTTAAAAAAAATTAAAAACTAACAAAAACACAATTTAAATAACATACAGAAATAAATATATGTACTGAATTTTAATAAAATATATTTCGGACTCATTAAATAGTGTTTAGTTGAAATATATAATTAATTTAACTTTAAAATATATTAAAATTTGATTAATTAAAAATATTTTAAAAAATTAAAATTTTGAAAGCATAAATAAAAAATATTTTTTGTAAATTGAAAGGCATAGTTATTAAATGAGATTAAATAATTCTAATTTAGAGTAAATAAAAATAAATAAATTAAAATTTGAAAATCAAATAAAATTACAAATAAAACCAAAACTGCAAAAAGAGCAAAAAAGAATATATAGTTTTTATTTTGAATAATTAAAGAATAAATAAATATTTAAAATTAAGAATCTAACAAAAACACAACGTAAATTAGATATAGAAATAAATATATATATTGAATTTTTATAAAATATATTTCGGACTCATTATAAAGTGTTTAGTTGAAATATATAATTAATTTAAGTTTAAAATATATTAAAATTTGAATGATTAAAAATATTTTAAAATATTCAAATTTTAAAAGTATAATTACTAAAAATTTATGTTGAAATACACAATTAATATAACTTTACATTGTTGATCTAAGAAAAATAAAAAATATTACTTATAAAATAAAAAGCATGGTTATTAAATGGGATAAATAATTCTAATTTAGAGCAATTAAAAATAAATAAATTAAAATTTTAAAATCAAATAAAATTGCAAATAAAACCGAAAGGGCAAAAGAGCAAAAAAAATCCATGCTTTAAGAGTTATTTTCTTGGAGATTATTATATAGTTTTTGTTTAGAATAATTAAAGAATAAATAAATATTTAAAAAATTTAGAATCGAACAAAAACACAATGTAAATTAGATACATAAATACATATATGTATTGAATATTTCAAATAGAATATATATAGAAGTCATTAGATAGTATTTAATTGATATACACAATTTATTTAACTTTAACTTTAAAATAAATTAATATTTGAATAATTAAAAATATTTTAAAATATTTAAATTTTAAAAGTATAATTACTAAAAATTTATGTTGAAAAGTACAATCAATATAACTTTGGAATTCATATAGAGTCTTCTGGCCGCTCGTCCGCATCGGCTACTTAGCGTCCTGAAAAAGAATGCATGCTTTAAGCGTCATTTTCTTGGAGAGCATTATATAGTTTTTATTTACAATAAATAAATTAAAACTTTAAAATCAAATAAAAAGGGCAAAAGAGCAAACAAGAATCCATTCTTTAAGAGTTATTTTCTTGGAGAGTATTATATAATTTTTGTTTAAAATAATTAAAGAATAAATAAATAATTAAAAAATCTAGAATCTAACAAAAACACAATTTAAATAAGATACAGAAATAAATATATGTATTGAATTTTAATAAAATATATTTCGGACTCATTAAATAGTGTTTAGTTGAAATTTATAATTAATTTAACTATAAAATATATTAAAACTTGAATAATTAAAAATATTTTAAAAAATTAAAATTTAAAAAGTATAAATAAAATTTTTTTTTGTAAATTCAAAGGCATGGTTATTAAATGAGATTAAATAATTCTAATTTAGACTAAATAAAAATAAATAAATTAAAATTTAAAAATCAAATAAAATTATAAAGAAACCAAAATGGCAAAAGAGCGAAAAAGAATTCTGCTTTAAGAGTTATTTTGTGAGAGAGTATTATATAGTTTTTATTTTGAATAATTGAAGAATAAATAAATATTTAAAAAAATTAAAAACTAACAAAAACACAATTTAAATAACATACAGAAATAAATATATGTACTGAATTTTAATAAAATATATTTCGGACTCATTAAATAGTGTTTAGTTGAAATATATAATTAATTTAACTTTAAAATATATTAAAATTTGATTAATTAAAAATATTTTAAAAAATTAAAATTTTGAAAGCATAAATAAAAATATTTTTTTGTAAATTGAAAGGCATAGTTATTAAATGAGATTAAATAATTCTAATTTAGAGTAAATAAAAATAAATAAATTAAAATTTGAAAATCAAATAAAATTACAAATAAAACCAAAACTGCAAAAAGAGCAAAAAAGAATATATAGTTTTTATTTTGAATAATTAAAGAATAAATAAATATTTAAAAAATTAAGAATCTAACAAAAACACAACGTAAATTAGATATAGAAATAAATATATATATTGAATTTTTAATAAAATATATTTCGGACTCATTATAAAGTGTTTAGTTGAAATATATAATTAATTTAAGTTTAAAATATATTAAAATTTGAATGATTAAAAATATTTTAAAATATTCAAATTTTAAAAGTATAATTACTAAAAATTTATGTTGAAATACACAAATAATATAACTTTACATTGTTGATCTAAGAAAAATAAAAAATATTACTTATAAAATAAAAAGCATGGTTATTAAATGGGATTAAATAATTCTAATTTAGAGCAATTAAAAATAAATAAATTAAAATTTTAAAATCAAATAAAATTGCAAATAAAACCGAAAGGGCAAAAGAGCAAAAAAAAATCCATGCTTTAAGAGTTATTTTCTTGGAGATTATTATATAGTTTTTGTTTAGAATAATTAAAGAATAAATAAATATTTAAAAAATTTAGAATCGAACAAAAACACAATGTAAATTAGATACATAAATACATATATGTATTGAATATTTCAAATAGAATATATATAGAAGTCATTAGATAGTATTTAATTGATATACACAATTTATTTAACTTTAACTTTAAAATAAATTAATATTTGAATAATTAAAAATATTTTAAAATATTTAAATTTTAAAAGTATAATTACTAAAATTTATGTTGAAAAGTACAATCAATATAACTTTGGAATTCATATAGAGTCTTCTGCCGCTCGTCCGCATCGGCTACTTAGCGTCCTGAAAAAGAATGCATGCTTTAAGCGTCATTTTCTTGGAGAGCATTATATAGTTTTTATTTACAATAAATAAATTAAAACTTTAAAATCAAATAAAAAGGGCAAAAGAGCAAACAAGAATCCATTCTTTAAGAGTTATTTTCTTGGAGAGTATTATATAATTTTTTGTTTAGAATAATTAAAGTATAAATAAATATTTAAAAAATTTAGAATCTAACAAAATAGAATATAAATTAGATACAGAAATAAATATATGTATTGAATTTTAATAAAATATATTTCGGACTTATTAAATAGTGTTTAGTTGAAATATATAATTAATTTAATTATAAAAATATTAAGACTTGAATAATTAAAAATATTTTAAAAATTAAAATTTTAAAAGTATAAATAAAAAATATTTTTTGTAAATTCAAAGGTATGGTTATTAATGAGATTAAATAATTCTAATTTGGAATAACTAAAAATAAATAAATTAAAATTTAAAAATCAAATAAAATTACAAATAAAACCAAAACGGCAAAAGAGCGAAAAAGAATTCATGTTTTAAGAGTTATTTTCTTAGAGAGTATGATACCGTTTTTATTTTGAATAATTAAAATAATTAAATAAATATTTAAAAATTTAAAATCTAGCAAAAACATAATGTAAATTAAATACAGAAATAAATATATGTATAGAATTTTAATAAAATATATTTCGTACTCAATATAAAGTGTTTAGTTGAAATATATAATTAATTTAACTTTAAAATATATTAAAATTTAAATAATTAAAAATATTTTAAAATATTAAAATTTTAAAAACATAATTACTAAAAATTTATGTTGAAATACACATTAATATAACTTTACATTGTTGATCTAAGAAGAATAAAAAAATATTATTTGTAATTAAAAGGCATAGTTATTAAATGGAATTAAATAATTCTAATTAGGGTAACTATAAAAAATAAATTAAATTTGAAAATCAAATAAAATAAATAAAAATCAAAGGGCAAATGATAAAAAAAGAATGCGTGCTTTAATAATTATTTTTCTTAGAGAGTATTGTATAGTTTTTACTTAGAATAATTAAAGAATAAATAAATATTTAAAAAATTTAGAATCTAAAACAAAAAATCATAAAATATAAATTAGATACAGAAATAAATATATGTATTGAATTTTAATCAAATATATTTCGGACTCTTTAAATAGTGTTTAGTTGAAATATGTAATTAATTTAACTTAAAAATATATTAAACTTGAATAATTAAATATTTTAAAAAATTAAAATTTTAAAAGTATAAATAAAAAATATTTTTTGTAAATTCTAAGGCATGGTTATTAATGAGATTAAATAATTCTAATTTAGAGTAACTAAAAATAAAATTAAAATTTGAAAATCAAATAAAATTACAAATAAAACCAAAACGGCAAAAAGAGCGAAAAAGAATTCCTGTTTTAAGAGTTATTTTCTTAGAGAATATTATACAGTTTTTTTTTTGAATAATTAAATAATAAATAAATATTTAAAAAATTAGAATGTAGCAAAAACACGATGTAAATTAGATACAGAAATAAATATATGTACTGAATTTTAATAAAATAAATTTCGGACTCATTATAAAGTGTTTTGTTGAAATATATAATTAATTTAACTTTAAAGTATATTAAAACTTGAATAATTAAAAATATTTTAAAAAAGTATAATTACTAAAAAATTTATGTTGAAATACACAATTAATATAAGTTTACATTGTTGATCTAAGAATAATAAAAATATTATTTGTAATTAAAAGGCATAGTTATTAAATGGGATTAAATAATTTTAATTTAGGGTAACAATAAAAAATAAATTAAAATTTGAAAATCAAATAAAATAAATAAAAGAAAGGGCAAAAGATAAAAAAAGAATGCGTGCTTTAAGAATTATTTTCATAGAGAGTATTGTATAGTGTTTATTTAGAATAATGAAAGAATAAATAAATATTTAAAAAATTTAGAATCTAACAAAAACACAATGTAAATTAGATAAAAAAATAAATATATGTTTTGAATTTTAATAAAATATATTTCGGACTCATTAAATAGTGTTTAGTTGAAATATATAATTAATTTAACTATAAAATATATTAGAATTTGAATAATTAAAAATATTTTAAAAAATGATAATTTTAAAAGTATAAATAAAAAATATTTTTTGTAAATTCAAAGGCATGGTTATTAATGAGATTAAATAATTCTAATTTGGAGTAACTAAAAATAAATAAATTAAAATTTGAAAATAAAATAAAATTACAAATAAAACCAAAACGGCAAAAAGAGCGAAAAAGAATTCCTGCTTTAAGAGCTATTTTCTTAGAGAATATTATACAACTTTTATTTTGAATAATTAAATAATAAATAAATATTTAAAAAAATTAGAATGTAGCAAAAACACGATGTAAATTAGATACAGAAATAAATATATATATTGAATTTTAATAAAATAAATTTCGAACTCATTATAAAGTGTTTTGTTGAAATATATAATTAATTTAACTTTAAAGTATATTAAAATTTGAATAATTAAAAATATTTTAAAATCTTCAAATTTTCAAAGTATAATTACTAGAAATTTATATTGAAATACACAATTAATATAACTTTACATTATTGATCTAAGAAAAATAAAAAAATATTATTCATAATTAAAAGGCATAGTTATTAAATGGGATTAAATAATTCTAATTTAGGGTAACTATAAAAAATAAATTAAAATTTAAAAATCAAATAATATTGCAAATAAAATCGAAAGGGCAAAAGATTAAAAAAGAATGCATGCTTTAAGAGTTATTTTCTTAGAGAGTATTGTATAGTGCTTATTTAGAATAATTAAAGAATAAATAAATATTTGAAAAATTTAGAATCTAACAAAAATAGAATGTAAATTAGATACATAAATAAATATATGTATTGAATTTTAATAAAATATATTTCGGACTTATTAAATAGTGTTTAGTTGAAATATGTAATTAATTTAACTATAAAATATATTAAGACTTGAATAATTAAAAATATTTTAAAAAATTGACATTTTAAAAGTATAAATAAAAAATATTTTTTGTAAATTCAAAGGCATGGTTATTAATGAGATTAAATAATTCTAATTTGGAGTAACTAAAAATAAATAAATAAAAATTTGAAAATCAAATAAAGTAACAAATAAAACCAAAACGGCAAAAAGAGCGAAAAAGAATTCCTGCTTTAAGAGTTATTTTCTTAGAGAGTATTATACAGTTTTTATTTTGAATAATTAAATAATAAATAAATATTTAAAAAAATTAGAATATAGTAAAAACAAGATGTAAATTAGATACAGAAATAAATATATGTATTAAATTTTAATAAAATAAATTTCGGACTAATTATAAAGTGTTTTGTTGAAATATATAATTAATTTAACTCTAAAGTATATTAAAATTTGAATAATTAAAAATATTTTAAAATATTCAAATTTTAAAAGTATAATTACTAAAAATTTATGTTAAAATACACAATTAATATAAGTTTACATTGTTGATCTAAGAATAATAAAAAAATATTATTTGTAATTAAAAGGCATAGTTATTAAATGGGATTAAATAATTTTAATTTAGGGTAACAATAAAAAATAAATTAAAATTTGAAAATCAAATAAAATAAATAAAACCGAAAGGGCAAAAGATAAAAAAAGAATGCGTGCTTTAAGAATTATTTTCATAGAGAGTATTGTATAGTGTTTATTTAGAATAATGAAAGAATAAATAAATATTTAAAAAATTTATAATCTAACAAAAACACAATGTAAATTAGATAAAGAAATAAATATACGTATTGAATTTTAATAAAATATATTTCGGAGTCATTAAATAGTGTTTAGTTGAAATATGTAATTAATTTAACTATAAAATATATTAAAACTTGAATAATTAAAAATATTTTAAAAAATTAAAATTTTAAAAGTATAAATAAAAAATATTTTTTGTAAATTCTAAGGCATGGTTATTAATGAGATTAAATAATTCTAATTTAGAGTAACTAAAAATAAATAAATTAAAATTTAAAAATCAAATAAAATTACAAATAAAACCAAAACGGCAAAAAGAGCGAAAAAGAATTCCTGTTTTAAGAGTTATTTTCTTAGAAAATATTATACAGCTTTTATTTTGAATAATTAAATAATAAGTAAATATTTAAAAAAATTAGAATGTAGCAAAAACACGATGTAAATTAGATACAGAAATAAATATATGTATTGAATTTTAATAAAATAAATTTCGGACTCATTATAAAGTGTTTTGTTGAAATATATAATTAATTTAACTTTAAAGTATATTAAAATTTGAATAATTAAAAATATTTTAAAATATTCAAAATTTTAAATTATAATTACTAGAAATTTATGTTGAAATACACAATTAATATAACTTTACATTGTTGGTCAAAGAAAAATAAAAAAATATTACTTGTAATTAAAAGGCATAGTTATTAAATGGGATTAAATAATTCTAATTTAGGGTAACAATAAAAAATAAATTAAAATTTGAAAATCAAATAATATTGCAAATAAACAGAAAGGGCAAAAGATAAAAAAAGAATGCGTTTTATAAAAGTTATTTTTTTAGAGAGTATTGTATAGTGTTTATTTAGAATAATTTAAGAATAAATAAATATTTAAAAAATTTAGAATCTAACAAAAATACAATGTAAATTAGATACAGAAATAAATATATGTATTGAATTTTAATAAAATATATTTCGGACTCATTAAATAGTGTTTAGTTGAAATATGTAATTAATTTAACTATAAAATATATTAAAACTTGAATAATTAAAAATATTTAAAAAATGACAATTTTAAAAGTATAAATAAAAAAATATTTTTTATAAATTCTAAGGCATGGTTATTAATGAGATTAAATAATTCTAATTTAGAGTAACTAAAAATAAATAAATTAAAATTTGAAAATCAAATAAAATTACAAATAAAACCAAAACGGCGAAAATAGCGAAAAAGAATTCCTACTTTAAGAGTTATTTTGTTAGAGAGTATTATATAATTTTTATTTTGAATAATTAAAGAATAAATGAATATTTAAAAAAATTAGAATCTAGCAAAAATACAATGTAAATTAAATACAAAAATAAATATATGTATTGAATTTTAATAAAATATATTTCGGACACATTATAAAGTGTTTTGTTGAAATATACAATTAATTTAACTTTAAAATATATTAAAATTTGAATAATTAAAAATATTTTAAAATATTCAAATTTTAAAAGTATAATTACTAAAAATTTATGTTGAAATACACAATTAATATAAATTTACATTGTTGATCTAAGAAAAATAAAAAAATATTATTTATAATTAAAAGGCATAGTTATTAAATGGGATTAAATATTTCCAATTTAGGGTAACTATAAAAAATAAATTAAAATTTGAAAATCAAATAATATTGCAAATAAAACCGAAAGGGCAAAAGATAAAAAGAATGCGTGTTTTAAGAGTTATTTTTTTAGAGAGTATTGTATAGTGTTTATTTAGAATAATTAAAGAATAAATAAATATTTAAAAAATTAGAATCTAACAAAAACACAATATAAATTAGATAAAGAAATAAATATATGTATTGAATTTTAATAAAATATATTTCGGACTCATTAAATAGTGTTTAGTTGAAATATATAATTAATTTAACTATAAAATATATTAAGACTTGAATAATTAAAAATATTTAAAAAATGACAATTTTAAAAGTATAAATAAAAAATATTTTTTATAAATTCTAAGGCATGGTTATTAATGAGATTAAATAATTCTAATTTAGAGTAACTAAAAATAAATAAATTAAAATTTGAAAATCAAATAAAATTACAAATAAAACCAAAACGGCGAAAATAGCGAAAAAGAATTCCTACTTTAAGAGTTATTTTGTTAGAGAGTATTATATAATTTTTATTTTGAATAATTAAAGAATAAATGAATATTTAAAAAAATTAGAATCTAGCAAAAATACAATGTAAATTAAATACAAAAATAAATATATGTATTGAATTTTAATAAAATATATTTCGGACACATTATAAAGTGTTTTGTTGAAATATACAATTAATTTAACTTTAAAATATATTAAAATTTGAATAATTAAAAATATTTTAAAATATTCAAATTTTAAAAGTATAATTACTAAAAATTTATGTTGAAATACACAATTAATATAAATTTACATTGTTGATCTAAGAAAAATAAAAAAATATTATTTATAATTAAAAGGCATAGTTATTAAATGGGATTAAATATTTCCAATTTAGGGTAACTATAAAAAATAAATTAAAATTTGAAAATCAAATAATATTGCAAATAAAACCGAAAGGGCAAAAGATAAAAAGAATGCGTGTTTTAAGAGTTATTTTTTTAGAGAGTATTGTATAGTGTTTATTTAGAATAATTAAAGAATAAATAAATATTTAAAAAATTAGAATCTAACAAAAACACAATATAAATTAGATAAAGAAATAAATATATGTATTGAATTTTAATAAAATATATTTCGGACTCATTAAATAGTGTTTAGTTGAAATATATAATTAATTTAACTATAAAATATATTAAGACTTGAATAATTAAAAATATTTAAAAAATTAAAATTTTAAAAGTATAAATAAAAAATATTTTTTGTAAATTCAAAGGTATGGTTATTAATGAGATTAAATAATTCTAATTTAGAATAACTAAAAATAAATAAATTAAAATTTGAAAATCAAATAAAATTACAAATATAACCAAAACGGCAAAAAGAGCGAAAAAGAATTCCTACTTTAAGAGTTATTTTCTTAGAGAGTAGTTTTTATTTTGAATAATTAAAGAGTAAATAAATATTTAAAAAATTTAGAATATAACAAAAACACAATTTGCTTCAAACTTGTCATGTTCCTTCCTCTTCTTCTCTCATAAATGTGTTTTTTCAACAATTTTAGTCCAAACTTGATTTAATCGAAAAATAATAATCAATCACAAAAAAAAATACAATTATAGTTACTGTGTCATTAATTAAATCTGGCCTAACTTATTTTGGGCAATAATTTGTTGAGCTTATTAGCCTTTTCACAAGGTAATGAGCAAGCTCTGTTTCTTTTATTTTCTTCTTGCTTATAGCATATACATACATTCTTCTTTTAAAAAAAAAAACAGCATTATTCATTCTACCAATCACATATCTCATAACTCCAAAAATTATTGTTTTTATTGCATATAATAAATTCAAATAACTGCACAAATTAATAAATCTATCAAATTATATTATATATATATTATTTATTCATAAACAATTAAACACCGGTATCCAATGTGCCAAATTATCTAATCAATATTTTTTATTTTTTCATATGGGCCAAGGAAAATAAAAAGACCATACCTCTTAGGTGGCTTTAAGATCCTATGGGATCTTCTAGGAGAATGTGTGTTCGAAGGCCCAGCCTCAGCTGGTTGGCTCGTTACTGCATCTATAGGGAGGCTCTATGGTTCTTGAATTTCTTCAAGTCTACAATTTTACTATTTTTATCTAATAGAAACTTTTCTTCTAAAAAGGTGGTATTTCTTGAAACAAACACTTTTTGTTCTGAGGGGTCGTAGAAATAGTATCAAATAGATTCCTTTAGATACCCTACGAATCTACATAAATTGGATCTCATATCTAATTTATCTCCCACTTGTTTCTTTACGTAAGCAACACACCTCCATACCTTAAGGTATTTATAAGAGGGTGTTTTCCTACACCAACCACATCTCATATGATGTTTTGGGCACCGACTTTGATGACACTCTATTTAATAGATATGGTGCCGTTTCTAGAGCATAGCCCCAGAATAAAAGAGGAAGTCCAGTGAAACTAATCATCAATCGAACCATGTCCAACAAGATTTGATTTTATGCTCCGCAACTCCATTGAGTTGGGCAGTTGCAAGAGGGGTCCACTGAGAGAGAATCCTATTCTCTTTTAGATAATCAAGAAACTCTGTGCTCAAGTATTCACCTTCTCGATCTGATCGAAGCTCTTTGATACTTAGCCCAGTTTGTTTTTCCATCTCACATTTGAATTCTTTGAACTTTTCAAAAGGTTCAGATTTGTACCTTATAAGGTAGATATAACCATACTTAGAATAGTCATCGGTAAAAGTTATAAAGTAGTGATAGTTTCTTAAGTACTAACACTTAGTGGCCTACATACATCTGAATGGATCAAATTTAATAGATTTTTGGCTCGCTCCACTTGTCCACCAAATGGTAATTTGATCATCTTCCCTTTGAGACATGATTCATATATTGACATTCCTTGCTCTTTCGAAAGATTGAGCAATTGAGCCAACTTATCAGTTCTTTTCTCAAAGATATGACCTAATCTAGCATGCCATAAGGTTTGGGAACTATGATCATCTATTTTTCTTTTATTTTGTTGAACATGGAAAAAAGAGTTATGGGTATTAATAGAATATAAACCATTTATCAATATGCCAGATGTAATCAAAACTGAATCTTTAAAAATGGAACAACTTCCATGTTTTATTGACAAATTAAAACCTTCTCCATAAAAAACAGGAATGAAGATAATATTCTTGACTATCTCTGGAACATAAAAACAATTATTTAAAACTAAAACTACTCTATTTCCTAAAGCTAAGTTGATACTTTCTATGGCTAATGCAACAACCTTTGCTTCATTCCCCAACCGCAAAACTCTGTCCTCTACTTAGCTTCTTGCTTCTTGCCATCACTTGCAAATTATTGCAAAGATGAGACCCACAACTGGTATTCAATACCCAAGAAGCATCATTACCAGATAAGTTAACTTCAACAAAATAAATATCTGAACTCTTCAGGCTCACAAGGTACTCCTTGCAATTCCTCTTCCAATGCCCAGGTTTGTTGCAGTAGTGACACTTGTCATCGGTCTTATTGGAACTCTTGGAGATGCTATATGTTGGCTTCATGCCTTTGAAGTTTGGGGAACGCTTTTCTTTCCCATTCTTTCTCTTGGGCTTTGAAACCTTTAAGTTGGATGAGGATCCAACAAGCATGGCCGACTTCTCCTTCTTCATAGTAGACTCAGTCGTCTTCAATATGTTAACCAACTCAACAAGGCTAGTTTTTATTTTATAAATATTGAAGTTGACAACAAAAGTGTCAAACAATGGAGGCAAAGACTGCAGGATGAGATCCAAATAGAGCTCGTTATCCATAACGACTCCAAGTGACTTAAGTCTTTTAATCAGGCCTATCATCTTCAATCCACGATCATGATCATGAACAAAAGAGTCCTCCATCATACGGGTCCTGAAAAGCTCTTTCGAGATCTGATATCTCGCATGTCTAGTATGTTCACCATACAACTCTTGTAAGTGAATACAGATATCATGTGCATGTGCATGTACCTCGTGTTGCCTTTGCAACTCGTTTGACATTGATGCCATCATATAACATCGCGCTTGCAAATCATCATCAACCAGCTTATGATAATCCGTAAGCTCCTCCTCACTAGCATCTTCCGACGCAGCTGGCTGCGAGATCACATCAAGTATGTAATCCTTCTTTTTGGATTGTAGAACGATCTGAAGGTTCCTCAACCAATTGATATAATTGGGACCAGATAATTTATTAGCTTCCAGAATTGATGTAAGTGGGGTTTTAGCCATTTATAGACAATCTACAAATATATAAATGAGGCATAAAATTAGCATACTTTCAAAATCATATTCATTTATAATAAGGTCTTTAATAATAAATGTTTCCACTATTTAATTCAGATTTCATCACCTCCTAATGGTAATTCGAAAAATCTTATTTCCTAGTGGGCTTGAGGCCCAATCAATATGCTATATGCATCAATTTTATGAACCCATAAAACATATTGAAAGGTAGTTAACTTTTAACAATTGTATTTCCATACAACCCTCAAGTTATTTTACCTCACTTTTTCCTATATACCCTAATTTTATGAGCCCATATAATACTAAATCTGCATGTAGATGGAGCATCAAAACGTTCCATGACTCATGGCCAACGTAGAGACAAGTCCATCCCATGGGTATCACCATGCTTAATAGAGATCACAACTTTCCATTACAGAATCATTCCACGACTCATGGCCAATGACAAAGTAAGGTAGTATTGTCATGTCAACTACTTTTGATGGTAGACATGAATTATTAGGTCATACCTAATTTTATCCATATTTGCTTGAAATCAGAATTCAAAAATTCCTTTATTTTATTTTTAGTTCAAGTGAGGTATTTATGTTAACCAAGACCTCATCAATTGTAATCTTGATTTATGTAATAAATTGACAAGCAAATTAATTAAATAGACCCTACGCATGCATATAATACATACATAATTTGGATGATCATGGGTCATTCCTATGCGATTCATTTGAGCCAAAAATGGATCTAGGTCAATATAAGAGTAATAGAATGGAAATAGAAGCTAGTTTCTATTACATGAATATATCTCATACATTTATGGGTCTTCTCTTGATTCTTCATCTTGGTCCTTCTTTTTCTCCACCAAAAAGCAAAAAGAAAAATCTCACCCAAATTTACTCTTATTCAAAATGTAAAGTACATACAAAAAAATAATAAAAGACACGCATGCCCCATTTCAAAATTCCAAAGATAAATAAATCTAATCACATTGGTCCAAATGACACCATGATCATCCCATACATATTAATATATACATCAAATGAATTTATTAAAGCATGTAAATTTACCATCCTTTTAAAATAGAAGTTTCATGACTTGGGAAAAAATCTTGATTTTTCAAGAAAACCCCTTTTTTAATTTTTAAAATTAAACATTTTAATTATAAAATCAAAAAATCATATTTCGCAATTCAAGCACGCCGGCACCGGATAGGCGTCCAATGGGCGTGCGCCTGGTGCTTAACAGGCACCTGACGGGTGCGCACTGAGTGCCCAACCGGCACTCGGTAGGCGTGCACCGGCACGCGTATGGGCACCTGACATCAAAATTCAATTATACATATTCTCTTTAACAATTAAATAATTTTATCGTAATTAGAAGTACAACAAATCAATCTAAATTTAACAATTAAATTCATAGGTATAAATCGAATCTAGTTGGAATTGCGCAAACCATGGTTCTAATACTACTGTTAGGTTCGTGTAAACCCGGGATATACGTAGTGGAAAATTAAAATTTTTAAAAACATCATAGCATAACAATTATATTATACTTTGAATTTGATGCGATGTTTAACGATCTAGTAATTTTCAATGGCTGTAATAAAATAATAAAAGTATTGATTTATACCTTTCTTTGCACTCCAATTGTCGTAAGGTATAAAGCAATCAATTGCTAGCTCATTTTCTGAATTTGGCTTACAGGGATCTAAATGTCTCCCCTCTAAAGTAGTTCACACTTTGAACAGGTACACAAAATCAGAATTCCACTAGCAATTTTGATTTCTTTTCTAATTTAGTTTATGGAGTGTATAACGAAAAATATTAATTTTTGTTATCAACTAGTAATAAAAAAATTAATACCTAAAAATAAAAGATGGAATTTATAAAGAAAAAGAATGCTTGAAGAAAATAATTTTTCTTTTTTCTTTTGAATGAATGAAAATTAAAGGATATTTCTCATTCCTACAATTTTTGGCCATGAGGTATATATAGGGGACTCAAAATTTCAAGAGTCATATTATTAGTATTTTGTATCTCCTTTTGTTTAGTTGGAAAATATTTTGATTGATCCAAACTTCTTCCAACTTTATCCCTTTCATATATTCCAAAGATATTTAAGGTTTTTCAAGAATTCTAAACTCTTGATTTTTCATCTTTTTTCAACCATTTTCACGGGCCTCTCCTAATTGGCCTTTGTGAATTGGGGGTTTGAACTCAAAAATAAATTTCACAATCAATCCAATTAATTATCTTAGCCCAAACTCAATTAATTAATTATATCTAGCCCACTTAATCAAATTATGTCTAATTAAATAATTTAATTATTTAATTGAGTAAATTAATTTAATAATTAATTTATGCACTTCACAATTAATTTGATCTAATCAAATAATTATTTCACTCCAATTGGGCTTCCTAATCTTATTAGGTTCAATTAAATAATCTAATTGTTCAGTATACTCATTTCCTAACAAGCACCCATATACATGCACTAGTGTCATTATGACAATATCTATGGAATTAGACATCCTACTCATGCGAGCATGTATCGTATGCGCGAGTCTATTGGGCTATTTAATATCCCATATCAAAAAGTTTTTGATTCGAAACTAATTTAAAACGAAAGCTATAGAAGCACATTCCATGATTACCATCAAATGCGAGATCATGTCCCATACCTAAATTTGATTTAGGAACTTTATCTAATTACAAAATGTAATTAAAAATAAAGAATTTTGTCTATTTTATTAATATGATTTGAAAAAAATTAATTTTTTAAATATAAGAATATAAAAAATGCTCAATCCAATTAGCATGCTGGCACTATTCTGACAGATGTCAAGAACCAAACTAAAGAAAGGTGTTATAATAGATGTAATTATAGGATGTAGAAATATCTGTCCAATTTAGTCAGTTAATTCATCGAATATCATCTGTTTTTCAAGCATGGCAGCTTCCTCAACGGAAACATCGGCATCATTCGCAGGTTTGCTGGTTTCCTCCCAAAGCAATTTGAGAATTGCTTCAAGCAATTCAATGTTTGCACCATAAGATGTGAGCCCATTTTCATATTTCTGCATTATCATCTCTTTGAGTTCCGATTTGAATTCTTCAAATATATGCTCCAGGGTTGCATTGTTATGATCTAAACTGAAATCATAATCTTCACAATCCATTACAGAGGAATTGATAGACAAAAGGAAAGAGAAAGGTAAAGAAAAAAGGAGAGAAATGAGATTTAAAGAACAAGAGAATAATAGAACTTAAGGAAACTAATTTCATTCACATCCGAAACTGATACATTTTCCAACTTAAGGACTTTTGTCCTTCTCTCTTCAACTGCTAACCTATGTGCTAGATAACTTCTAAAGTCTAAATACATAAAATATGCAATGTTTTAATAAATTGGTTTCGGTGGGTTAGTGTACAAACCTGAGTTTTAAAATTAAAACTTAAAATTCATTTTAAATCCATTTATAATTTTAAAACTTACCTAAAGCGATGCAAGTTAGGAGTTGTCTTGATTTTTTCGGACTCATTATCATACCTAATAAAATTGAATCATATATATATATATATTGCATCATTTTTTTTAACTTTTTATCTCAATTTAGTAATAATAAAAAATAATATACAATAATTTTATTTGTTGATATTTTTTTATTAAAAAATATTTATATTAGCATGAGATTTTGTCTATATTTGTATATTTATGTATATATATATTAATATTGACTAAAATCATAATAAACTCTCGTATGCAAAATATATTAAATTATAATTTTATATTATAATTTTCTGCTGAATGATTATGTAGTTATCAAAAATAAATTTATTTTATTTCTACTACATATTTATAATTATCATGGGATTGAAATCAAATAAGGAATAACGATTTCATTTACCATTTTGTACCTGTACATATCAAGTGTGCAAAATGTTATTTATTCATTTTCTATTATTATTCAATTCCTAAATTTACTTTATTTATGTTTAGTTTTTTTCCTACACGCCCTTAATTAACAATCCTAACAAACTTATTATGTGACTAATTATTTTTTAGATTGCATATTAATTTATTTAATATATAATTTATTTGAGTTTGACCGAATGAAACTAAAATTTCCCCACGCGTACAACATGATGCAATGACAATACACGTTAGAAAGAGCATGAAATTATTATTTTATTTTAATAAAATAATGAGATCATTACAGTAGTAACTTGAAAGAAGGAAAGGACAGATAAGTAATTGCGCAACCAAGTGTATGACACGCGGCAAGCACTGCCTCGATTGCCACGTCACGGCCCCCCACCTCTACAGTTCCTACATTTTAGGCCGCCTCCTCTTTAACAATTTCTTTCTCGTCATCTATCTATAATACCAAATAAATAAAAAAAAATCCCTCATTCCCTAGTTTCAACGCTCAAACTCTCTCTCTCTCTAATCGTTGCCGGGAAGCTGAATTTGCCGTCAATTTTTTTCAGTCTCCGAGACTTCGTTTCCCATCAATTTTGAGATTTTGCGCCGGCCATGAATCCAGAATAGTAAGCCCTTTTTCTCTTCGTCGAATGTTTTGGATTTTATAATCTTAGTTCAAAGGTTTTCTTTCACATGGTGCAAGTGGTTTCGATTTGTCTCAAATTTTTTATAGGAAAATTCTGTATTTGTTGTTTGGTGTTGGTTGTTTAATCACTTGGATCCGTGTAACCGTGATGTGATTGGAGATCAGTTTTTCTTGGGTTCGTATAATCGTAATCTATGTGAATTAGAAGTGAAATTTCTGATCCTTTTATCAGATGTAATTAATGGATTATAATTTTTTCAATGAGCAAATCGGCTGAGATCCATGAAGCAAGCTGAATAATTGGGGTGATCGGCCTGCAGCTGCTTTTGTTTATCTGTTTGCGATCACATTTTTCTTTTTTGGTAAAATTGTGTTTCCGGAGGAATAAGTCTTGGAATGATCAAACTTTTTCTGTTCCTTGATGACTTGCTGCAACTTTATATTGCTTCTTTCCAATAATTTATATCTATTATGGTGTCTTTTGGTTTCTCCATCTCCAATGGCACACCAATTCCTACACCAAAATATCAAATTTGGAGTAATTCATTTTCCAATGGAGCACCAAATGTTACACCAAATTTGGTCTAAGGAACAGTATTGCTAGTAACACTATTCATTTACACCAAATTTGGTGTTATATATATATATATATTTCCATTTTGTCCCCAAATTTATTCTACTTCAAATTTTAATTCCTATTATACCCTATATTATATATTTAATTAATTTATAATTTAATTTTATTTATTCAATTTTAATTTTGTTATTATTTTGTAATAATATTTTTAATAATTAATTGTAATAATTAACAAGTAATTAATATTTGCAATAAATTATAATAATTAACAATAATAAGTAAATACATTAAAATAACATTACTTGCATCAAAGTCAAAAACTAAAATTTAAAAAATAAAATACTACATAAAACTAAAGACAATAATTTAATAGTCTGATAAATTATTTTCGGATAGATCATTTTCGGGTCCTACAAGATCATCAAAATATTTACCAAAATAATCAAAACTACTTTGAGATCCGTGGTTATGTTGTTAAGCTCTTTTTTGCATAATTATTGAATGTTCATTTTGAAAAAACTCACTTAGATTCGGATCATTTATGGAATTTAAATTTTTTAATAAAATTTTATTCTCCTCTAAATATTAATTGTAATGCTTATTTTTGTAATATAATCAATAAATGTAATATTAATTATATGTAATTTTTTATTTAGTAGAATTAGAAGTAATAAAATATAAGTAATTAAATAACTTCATAAATAAATAAATAGGTGATCATTGAAAAATAAGAAAAGTAAGTATAAAATATTCATTTGGTGTAATGGGTTGGAGATGATTTTGGCCAAATTACTCCAAAACACTCTGATTTGTAAATATTGTTTTATATTGAAAAGTTTCATGTCAAATGAACCAAGTATTCTAGACATGGAAGATTGTATCAACTGGACCCAGTATTTCTGCCTCTCTTTCACAATTGTTTTTTTTTTTAAATTATTCAGATGAGCTAATTGTTGTGTTAACTGCTTGATATGGGTGAATGTGTCTGTAAATAGTAGAGAAATATATCCTTTACTCACATGTGCTTGTGGATGGTAATGCACAAAGTATTGTTTCATTTTTTGCGTATAATCCTTTTTCTTCTTGTTTTTTCTTTTTTTTTTTTTTCAGTTGCATGGTTGTTCTTGGTCATTTGCATTATATCTTGACGAGATGGATGTTATGTTCTCTTCACCTATATGTTTGGGTGTTCTAAAACCTATTTGAAATTATTTGGTCGCAATGTTTTTCTGTTATTTGCTTTTTCTCAAATGATACTTGAAGGAGACTCAGATTTCTTCTTCCATGTCAAGTGTAAGTGTGCTTCTTCATCGTACCATAGAACGCCACTTATATTTTTGTTGTTTTTTGTATAGCGACTACCTTTTTAAGCTTTTGCTTATTGGAGATTCGGGTGTTGGCAAATCATGTCTTCTTCTGAGGTTTGCTGTAAGTTCTTTGTTCATGTTAAAAATAATTTGTTTCTTTTTACCAGAATCAGACCGTTGACAACATTTGGTCCATTTGCTTCCACTTGGCGGAGCTTGTAAATTATTGTTACTTATAAAGTCTTCTTTTTATGCATGGCTATAAGTGCAGCGCTTTTTCTGTATGACCCTTTGGGTTGATATGCAGTATTAACTGTACCAGAATAGCTGACACTGACATTCCTCATCTTTTTCTTACTTTTATAGCTGATTGCGAATGTTATTTCGTGGTTTGTTTATTAGGTTAGAAATGCTTTTCATACTCGAGTTTGCTTTTCAAAATTATTTGATGGACTTGTTATGGTCTTAAAAGTTAGATTTTAGCGAGACTTCGTTATTTCGTGTATTGTCATGGCTAGGTCCTTATCTGTAAAGTCCGCTCTACATAAAATAAAATTTAGGTCAACTCAGCAACTATCAACACTGCCAAGCTTAGTTTATTGATTATGTGTTCTTGTGTACTACCAATGCTTTTCACTGTTCACTTGTTGCTTTATGGATGAATATTCTCATGCACATTACTCCCACCCATTGAGTTGTACAAAATATTTTCGAGAATGGAGGAATCTATGTTTATTTCTTTTAACCATTGTCTTATCTTTATTTCCAGGACGATTCGTATCTTGAGAGTTATATTAGTACCATTGGTGTAGACTTTGTAAGTGATCTGTTTCATTTTGCCCCTTTAGCAGCCTAGCAGTTAAGGAATTATAATCCTTATGATTATTTATTTTTTATGTTCTGATGTAGAAAATCCGCACAGTGGAGCAGGATGGAAAAACTATTAAGCTACAAATAGTAAGTATTTGGAATTCCTCGTTATCTGGCTGTTTAAGTTGGATGTGAGATCTTAAGTTTCTTTTCCAAGACATGAGAGGTTTTTTTTCCCATGATTTGGATAGTTGTAAAGAACTGACCATTTACGCCTTTGGGTATGTGAAGTGGGATACTGCTGGACAAGAACGTTTTAGGACAATTACTAGCAGCTACTACCGTGGGGCTCATGGCATCATTGTAAGTATTGCCCATTTTTACTCCAGTGTGGATCCATGTGATGAATTGGCCTTATTCTGGTAACATTTTTACCAGGTAGTTTATGATGTAACTGATCAAGAGAGTTTTAACAACGTCAAGCAATGGTTGAATGAAATTGACCGATATGCAAGTGACAATGTTAATAAGCTTCTCGTTGGAAACAAGTGTGATCTCACGGCACAGAAAGTTGTGTCCACTGAGACAGCTAAGGTAAAATATATGATTCAATTTGTAATCAGAATTCTATGGTCTGAACAGATGGTTGCTCCTTCATTTGGATAAAATGTGGATGAGTAGACCTATCTATTCTACTAATTTTGTACAAGACATGCTAAGAAGCTCCAGATATAGTTCCATGAATGACTTTGTTTAATTTTAGGCATTTGCTGATGAAATCGGGATACCTTTTATGGAAACAAGTGCAAAAAATGCTACTAATGTGGAGCAGGCTTTCATGGCTATGTCTGCGTCAATCAAGAACAGGTAGACATTATCATAATGTGCAGATTATGTACTTCAATTACTTTTTAGCTTGGAAGTGATTACGGTCTAGCTGATTTTGAATTTTTCCGCGATATCTCTTTATCTTAATGATGTACTGATACCTTCGGCTATCTGCTTTCAGGATGGCAAGTCAACCAGCCATGAACAATGCCCGACCTCCAACTGTGCAGATCAGAGGACAACCTGTTAACCAAAAATCTGGTTGCTGCTCCAACTAAAGTGAAGCTAGCCGTTTGAATGATTTCACATTGTTCCTCATGGCATGTAAAATTAGAGCTTTCTCCATGTTTAAGAAGACGACTTCATAATTATCGCTTGTTCTATCACTCCAGGACTATGTTAAACGTCCATTCTTTTTAATGTATTTGATTAGTTAAAAAAACATTTGTACAAAGTAAGAATATTGGTGATTACTAGTGTGTTGTCATTCTTCTTTCTTGTACTTGCATGCATAATGTAGAACGGCAACCTATACACGCATTATTTCCTCTGTAAGAAGCAATCATCATCCTTCAGCCAGTTTTCTTTGAAAATTGAAATTGCCAACAAGAGAGACCTTAAATAGTTCGTGCAGGATTAAGAATCACATGGTGAAACTTAAATTGAATTTGAACTCATGCTAACTGGTTCAGTGGGTAGCTATGCCCTCGCAAGTGTCTTGGGCTTTCATGTCTTGCATAGAATCACATGGTGAAACTTAAATTGAATTTGAACTCATGCTAACTGGTTCAGTGGGTAGCTATGCCCTCGCAAGTGTCTTGGGCTTTCATGTCTTGCATAGCTATATAGGCTTCATTTGTTTTTATTTCTTTTGTTTTTTCGTTTACTTCGTTTTTGGAAAAACCAAATCTAAAGCGAGTATTGGATAGAAAACTCATATTTATATACATGTTTATTTTGTGAGAATCGTATGTCCAATAAACTATTTCCCTTTCTTTTCACGTTTTCTCTCCCTTTATAATTAACTGCTACACTTACAACGCATTATTTCTCTTTCATTCTTTTAAATATAAAATATGATAAACAATTAGATTTATATAAATTAAATTATTGAATTAATCCCATTCCCAATGACATGTCCCTTTCTTTTCACTTTTTCTCTCCCTTTATAATTAACTGCTACACATGCAACACATTATTTCTCTTTGATTCTTTTAAATATAAAATATGATAAACAATTGAATTTATATAAATTAAAGAATTATATTATGTAATCACTCACATAATTATTATTATATTTTACATCATTAATGCGTAATCAATTAAATTGACACCACTAACATCACGTTGACCTCACTTGAATGACACATAACATGAAATTTGTTATTATCTCACAATAAAACCAAATACATTTTCACCAAATTCAACTTTTAAAAACAACTATTTCAAACACATTTTCATTTTTCAATGAATAGTAAGGGAAATTATTTACACCTTTTCTAATACAATTTTGAAAATCATTTCCTAAAATGAAACCTAACAGAGGCATAGTTTCTCATGAACAGAGAGCTTTAGTCCTGTTCGCCGATATACTTAGGGGTTAACTCCACAAAAAGAGTCCCCAAGGCACTTCTAAATGGTGGCAACACAGAATACCACTTCCTCAATAGGAACGCCTCAATGTAAGTGCTGTGAGACCTTTATACAGATGGTGACCTTTTTAAATTTATGGTTAGACTGAAATGTTCCAGTATCTGAGGCTTTTTCACAACAACAGACCAAAGAAGTTCATGCAAGGCATGCCATATATCAGTGAATATTGCTGCTTGAATCATAAATTATGAGGACAAATCTGCTTGATACATTCAATTCTAAGACTGGTAGCAGCTGCATGTTGATGGTAAGCAGGTACAAGTTGCAAGTAACTGGTTTCTGGTCACAATTACTAAGAATGCTGAGGACATGGTGTCTGTCTAGTGTAACTTGCTCAAGCGGATTAGAAGTATCTCTTAAATAGAGCTTCATGGTTGCTTCATTCCAAGTTAAGCACGGTTACCAGTAATCACCACAAGAGCATTTTCCATCCTGAAAATGGTGAAATCTGGTCGTATCTCTCACAATGATCTTCCTACCTTCTATTGCAGAGATAAATTTTATGGCCAGGTGGCAGTCCTCACAAACTCTCAGGTTCTTAAAAACCCTGATTGGTAGACCCACTGGCACCCTTATTACTCCAAAGGCTATAGCCAGTTTCTCACTGTGCCAAAGGAGTAGCTGCTCTTTCTGTTCCTCCGCAACATCATGCAAAGCAGATTCAAGATCAGGCGCATAACCTGCCAACTTCATTTTTTTCTCGAGCTCGTTGAGTTTGTCATGTATGTATTCCAGTTCAGTGTGAAGCCTATCTCCTGATCTGAACTCATGAATCACACTCTTTATCTCAATCCAGCTACATCCTGGTGTTTTAATGGCCATATTTTCCTTCATTGATCTTCTAACTCTAGAAACATTTTCCCATTTCTTATTTGCAGCATAGACGTTAGCAAGTTGCACAAAGGCAGCTGGATTAATAGGATCAAGATTAAGCAAGTTTGTGGCCGCAAACTCAGCAATTTCTAAGTTCTTATGTATCCTGCAAGCACCTAGAAGGGTTCCGTATATTGCAGAATGAGGTTCAAAAGGCATTTTTGTAATCAAATCCACAGCCTCAGTAAGCTTACCAGCTCGACCAAGAAGATCAATCATACATGTGTAGTGATCTGGTTTTACTCTAATTCCGTAATCCTTCTGCATTTTCTCAAAATAACAAATCCCAAGTTCTACTAATCCTGCATGGTTACAGGCAGATAAAACTCCAACAAAGGTAATCCAATCCGGTTTCATTCCTTTGTTTCTCATCTCATTAAACAGATTGAGAGCCTTGTGACTGACTCCATGTTGGGCATAGCCCGAAATCATTGCATTCCAAGTGACCACATCTTTACGTGACATCTCCATAAACAATTTCCATCCATCTTCCAAAACCCCACACTTGCAATACATGCTAATCAATGAGGTCCCTACTGTTGTATCCAAATACATAGGGGACTTGTACAAAAGCTGATGAACTTGTGTCCCCAGTTTCAAAACGGACAAATTACTACAAGCCAAGAGAACACTACTCAAGCTTGATGGATTGGCCTGAATCCCCAATTCCAACATTTTTTTGAAAAGCTTCAAACCATCCTCTCCTCTACCATTTTCGACATAGCCCGCAATCATTGCATTCCATGTTACCAAATTTTTGTCCAGCATTTCGTGAAAAGTCTTTTCAGCCAATTCAACCTTCCCACACCTCATATATCCAGTTACTATACTCGTCCAGGCAACCACACCCCTCACAGGAGCCTTTCCAAATAATTCTAGTGCTGATTCCATATCCCCAATTTCAACATACCCTGATACCATCGCATTCCAGGTCACAGCATTTCTTCTTGGCATGATACAAAACAACTCTTTAGCCTCATCCATCCTCCCATTCTGTGAAAATCCTGAAATCATAGTATTCCATGATGCGATATCTTTAACCGGAATCCGATCAAAGAAATCCTTAGCTGCCTCCACAGCAGCATTCCGGAAATAACAAGCCAACATGACATTGTAGGAAACAGTGTCTGGTTCAGGAATTTTATCGAACAAGTCTTGTGCTTCTTTCAATTTCCCAGGCTTGCTTGAAAACCCAGCTAGAATCGAATTCCAAGTGATTGTAGTCCTCACCTTCATGCTCAGGAAAACTTCCAGTGCTGAGTTTAAGTCCCCACATCGAATATAGGAGGTTATCTTTTTGTTGGACGAGATGATGTGGGTAATTTCACGCGGATGGTTGAGTTTGCTCGGAAATCGCGGTGTTGGTGAAGAAATGGAGGGAAGTGGCTGTGGACTTGAATCGGCATTTGGGTGTTGAATTGTAGGAATGGAGGAGTTACAGTAAAGATGTTTAGATATTGGGGAAATTGTGAACAAGGAAAAGGATATCTGAACCCTTGTACCTCTTAGCTGAAGATGATGCATTTGTCATGGTCAGTTTGGTTTGTTATCCATCTTGACTGAAGTAGAGAAGAGTCGGGAATTGTTTAAATCAGCTTCTACTTCAGGGAGAAAGGAAGTTAAGTGAGATTCTTAGGACAGTGGATATGGAGCCTGACATTTACAAGATTTGAGTTTCGACCCTTTTTTTTTTTTTTTTTTTTTGTAAACATTTGAAATTGAACGACCATAGAATCAAAAGAGAAGGATTTATTTTTTATGGTAACAAAATAAATAATATGAAGGACGAGCTTCATCAATTTTATTTATTTATTTATTTATTTTTTGTTCAAAATCCACCATTGTGACGAACTGACCATGGAGATTAAAGCAGACCTCAAACCAGGAATTAATCAGAAAAGTCTCAAAAGAATTACATATAAATTCTACATGCATTGTAAGAAACAAAAAGTACCACTCTTTTTTTTTTTAATTATAAAAAAAAAAAAAAAAAAACTATGTGCAATTTCTAACTTAAAGTAAGTCAAGAAATTCTGTACAAATAAACTTAAGCTAAGTCAAAAAAATTCTGTACAAATGAGTGAAATCCAAGGGAGGATGCCACTGTGAGGTCTCCTTTTTCGAGAGTTTGCAAGAATAATTTTGCAGTAGTAAACATTCTCGAGGCGCTGCAGAATTCTCACAATCCTATCAGTGCTAAAATGATCGCCCGATGTCTTGCGTCATTTCTTTCCAACCAACCATAAAATAAGCATAGGGATAATCAGTCCAATGTGACCCTAGGAAGGTTGAGGAGTTGAGTCTTTAAGAAATTGAGAAACAGTGAATCGTCCGCCAGAAGTTGAGAAATCTTAAATTTTTCAAAAGTCGAACCAGGGTTCAGTTGAGTGGCTCGGTGACGTGGCATATAGCTCCAACGTGGCAGTGCGCACGCTGCATGCCAGCCTCGCAGAAGGGTGCTGAATGAATGAATGCTACCGGTCTAGGGGTGAGAGGGACTGAGATATGGAAGAGCTCAGCAAAAAAGCTCCAGATTTTGTGCACTTGAGGCCCTTCAATTAAGAGATGCTGAACAATGGATATTTGGAAAGCAAGAGAAACTCCCTTGGATTGAATTCTACACTCAAGTGGAATTCAGTCATGAAGTCTCCACATGAAGGTGGAAATGGTGGGAGTGAGAGATTTGCACCAAATCTCTCCATGGAGCTGCTGAAAAGTCTTATAGTTCCGAATGTGTTCCCAAGAGCTTTCAGTGGTGTGTGTGTCAAGCTGGGAAACATCAAAAGGGGAATGACAAATGAAATTTGACCATATGAGTAGGGAACCTGGAGAAGTTTCTGCATGTTCCAAGAGCCCTCCTCCCAATACCATTTGACTGGCCTGTGGTTATGAAGTCCCTAAACTCACCAAGCCAATTGTCATGCCAAAAGAAAAAAATATATCCATTCTTTTCTGTGTTTGGACATTCCTCTCCACGTTGGTGAGGTTTTTTAAGGAATTTTCATCACAGCAAAGGTTGAACAACTGTGCAATATTTGCTGGTAAGAAAGTTAGCCCACGAGGAGGACATCCAAAGAAAGCTTGAGGTTAAATGCAAAGACAACATCTTCCAAAATACTCTTAACACCTATGCTCAACAACTGTAAATAAAATATAATTTATATGATAGAACTTGTGTGCATGCATAAAATACATATATATATATATACATTTGTATAACACTTTAAGAAATGATAAATCATTTTTTATATGCACAACCCTATTTAAAATACTTTGTCACTTATGTCCTGTATATAGTAGGATTAATATTTATATAAAAGTACAAAACCCACAACGACCACAATATTTACATACTTTTTTTTTACAATAAAATTTTAAAAACGAAATATAGTATTAGTCTCAAAATTTAATAAAACAAATTCAAAATTTAACAAGCCAACAAAATAGCCCAACAAGTCGTCATCTATGTACATATTCCCTTAGACACCTGCAGGAGCTCCAACAACCGTCCAACAAGCAAAAGATGCTTGAAGCATTCATCGTGCTCACCTATAATGAATAAACTATATGAGCTAATACTCAACAAATAAAGATTATACATGTCAAAGAATAATTCACAATATCAAGTCATGCATCTCAAAATATTATGTCCACAATGCAATTTCATGCATCAAAATATTTCTTT
The DNA here is from genome assembly GCA_019321725.1 of Paulownia fortunei. Lineage (NCBI taxonomy): Eukaryota > Viridiplantae > Streptophyta > Magnoliopsida > Lamiales > Paulowniaceae > Paulownia > Paulownia fortunei. The sequence continues at coordinate 13,093,341 of CM033122.1, read as the reverse complement.
CAAAATCATTTCTTTCTTGGGCTCCTGACCAATGCTTCTATCCCATGCACCGGAAATTTTTTTTGCACGACACCATAATCCAATGGCCAATAATGATATAAACATACAAATCCATGCATACTCACACACATGCAAATCCATACACGCGAACCTACAAATCCATGCAAATCCATTCATACTTTGGTGTACTAGTAGTAGTCAGCAAAATATTTTCCTTACTCAGAATCATGTCGTGCAATACAAAATTTATCACAATGCTCGTATATGATGCATGCACATGCCAATGCCCATGTATATATGCTCAATAGACATGAATGATAATATTGCGTATCTTCTGCCATACATATATGATTTATGATATTACATATAAATCACACATTTACTGTATCTATGCATTGTAGTTGCGAATGAATCTTTACTCAACTTTCACTTGATTGATGGCTTAGTCGAGATTTGTTTAGTATTCATCTCTAACGTTAGATGTAAAATAGCCTGTAATATTACCCAACGTCAAGCACCATTCCCAATTTGGCAAGTTGAAAACACAAAATTTCATACTAAAACCTTAAACATCAAACTATCTAGGTAACAATCAAGCTTTCACAAACTAGAACCCAATATAGTCCCTTAAATACCTTAATTTCTAATCTTATTTAGATAGTACCACCGACTATTATATGCCTCAACAGGCACAATCGGATGACTCATTTACTCCGTATTGAGGTATGCCACCATATACGATGTTATTCTCTACACTACTCAGTTCAAATTTAGACATGGCGCAGACACCATTTGTTCAGCAACATTTAGGACATAATTTTGGATGTGGAGATTTTATTATCTCGCTTGTTGTATTTCCACATCTAGACAGCGACTATCATGATCGTGGAGAGTCGAGCTCCACAAATTCGTCAGGTTGGCCGAACTTCAATTTAAACTATAGTACATATGTTAATGATCCCACCCCAAATTAATCACATGATACTGTTGTTGCTCAAGGTGGACGTCGAGATAGAGGCACTGATGATCATTTTTAGTATTTTTTTATTCTTTCAAAATTTTTAAATTCAATACTGTAATTATTATTCAAAAAAATTAATTGTGTGATTATGAAGCAAAAATAGTATTGGTATTATCTTTATTTAAATATATGTAAACATCATGTAATTGAAGTATTATCACTCTAATAACATGTACCTAATTGTTAGAATTCAATAGCAACATGTTTAGGATGAAACATACTGAGTTATCAAATGGGATAAATTTTCACCTTCTAATTTTCTTGCTGCCACATTAGGTTTCATAGACATTTTGACATCCTTAGAAATATTTATTCACTATAAAATTTTTACCATACTTAGATAACATGTAGAACAATATAACCGTGCCATAAAGTTTCCAAAACATATGGGTTTAGGTCCTCTAATTCAGTCTCCTTCACAGCACACCAGAACAAATATTCTTACTTTGGCAGTTTTGAGTTTTTTTTCAATATCATGCCCAATTTCAATTTCTAATTGATGAAAATTTATTTCAATACTCTTAACCCATATATAAATATGTATATGATGATACTTACAGGTTTTATTCAACATACCATACACTTTTAAAGTCTAAAACACAAGAATATAATAAGGTGACAGTTTCTAACACAAGTGTTTTATATCAAGTATTTGCAACCAAAAACTCTTGCTTTGTGCACCAACGCCTATCTAATAACATAATAACACATTTATAAATAATATTCAAAACTTAATAAGCCAATAAACCTCAAAATAAATCTGAAAGTCATGTCAAACCCGTAGGTTAAGCTCACCTTACACAGTTTTCTACTTGAACTTAGTTATTTCTTCTTTCCTTTGCTTGTTTTGCCTTTTTTTTTTGTTGGAATCACTTAGCACCTATTTCGAGAACTTTTCTATGTATTTAGAAGCTGAAATGGTGCAGAAAAAGGTTCAAGTCGTGGCTGTTAGCTTAAGAGTAAAGAATAGGTTGAGGTGTTAGTTTGATAAGTCTGAGCATGAAGTAGCATAAGCTTGAGGTGGCATGTAATAGTATAATATGATTTTCTCTCTTATTTTGCAGCCCTAATCTTGTGTGTCTCACATATTCTTATTTGGTTGCAACCTATCTTAGTCACCGTAGCTAATTCCTATGTCCGTTCATTAGATTATTCACCCGAAAAATCATCGATTCTTGCCCGATGTATAAGTTTGTGCTCTGATAGTGTTACAAACCTATGAAGCTAGTTATATATTATTTAAATTATAGTATTGTATGTCTAGTATAACACACTCTGGAAAAGTTTTATAACCACCTAGTAATTGTAAGCTTGCACATTGTTTCATCCAACTACAGTACATTGTTCTTTTTACACAAGAAAAGTTTCGACTAGTTACTAATTGAGTATGCAGACCTGGTTAATCCTACTTTTGAAGCAAGAAATACATAACCCACTTATCACAAGTAACCCGCTCAAAATATTAAGTTCTTTGTTGCATTAAGCTAATGACATGTTATCTAGCCAATTTTAAGGATAGGCTAATAGTTAGCATCTCCAATCACAAAAACAAAAACCATGAATTATACAATGGAACAAAATTATTGTGAATCAACTCCAAGACAAAACTGATCCCAATAACTCAAATGAAAGAAGAAAAAAAGAGGAAACAAAAGAAAAAGTCCCCTAACGCTCTAGATATAATGGAAAGAGTATTCATGCATGTCAAAAGTCATGAAGCACCAAGAGTGCAACCCCTGGGATACAACTAAATTTACACTCGTGAATGACTAAAGTTTGCACGATTTCATTGCAGGACTGCAGGACCAGAGAAGCACTTCCTGCTAACATTGTGCCACCCACAAGCCACAAAGATGAGTTCGTAATCCACAGAGCTCAGGCGGCTGGTGGGTTGTCCCTCACTTGCCACCCAAGGAAGGGAACTGTCCAACATCTTTAATAGCTGGGGCCTGAACATTGTAGTTGCTTCCTCCATACCCCCCTCTACCACGGCCACGTCCTCTGCCACGGCCACCTGCTCGGTAGTAGTTCTCTCCTTCGGCCAGCTTCAAAAACTCATTTATGCTTACAGACTATGTAACACAATAAAAGTGTTTTATTAGCACCGAGTAGTATCCAAAGTCCACCAAAAATTTCAAGAGTAAGTATGCTGAAGTAAATTCACCAACTACAAGATTATTATAACATATGATTCACTATTCATGAGTTTTTCCTATATTTTCAATTTGCATAACTATTGGACTAACATGTCTTGGCCAACTTCATATAATAGTGATGATAAAAACGATGCCACAAATTGGTAAAAAAAGAAAACACTGTCACAACCCAAATATCATATTAAAACAAACATGTACATATGCCAAATTAGCAAAAAAGAATTAACTACTTGAATCGTAATTAAAAAAAAAGGTTTCCTTGCAAAAATGAATACTAGAGTCAACCAACATAGATTCTCATTCAGCCATCCTCTTGTTGACATTTCTTATTAAAGAGAGTGACAAGTACTCAACACTGTTCTGGTATTCATATTTCTTGTATGTAATCTTTCTTCTAGATAAGCAAACCTACAACAACCAAGCTGAAGAAGTCTAGCTGAGCAATCAAAAAAGATTGCAAAACATGCACTAAAACTAAAGCACAAACACCAAGACATAGCACCTTGATTATGGCTATAAATAACCAATATAATATTCATTTATTGGTTACATATACTACAATACAATAATCTATTCGACCTTGATTGCTAGTAGTAAATCAATTCTTACTAAGTGATGATAAATTACATTCAGCACATAAAGTAAGAAAGCAGCTAGATTACATAAAACAAGTTTTTTCAATTATTGAAACATTCCTTAAAAGACGAAAGGCAAACAAGAATAACAGAAGCTACTAAACAACTCTAACTATTTCATAAGCTAACATTCTCAAGACTTGGCGTAGTAATAATGCAAATAGTCATACAAGCTCACAATTCATTCAAATTCACCTTTCCAAGTTCTGCATAGCAACTAATTTCCAACCTGACTTTGCCAATAACTTGAATTAACTTAAGCTGATACTTAGACGGTAATTCAAAGAAAATTAGAATTACTCAAGAATGCTTAGCTTAAATTATTTGTAATGCGTAAAGTACATTTATCGTCCAAAAAGAAACCAAAGTATTATTTGTCTGTCCCAGCCAGGATCATGATATTTTTTGGGGATAATAGCAACTCATGACTTAAATAGGAAGGAGATTGGAACCTTGGGTTTTGTCATTTCTCCATACCTCAAGCCATCAATTCAAATTTATTAGATATATATCAAATGGGCAGGCGTATTAAAAAGTAGTAACAAGTACTGTAAGACATAAACATACCTTTTTGGCCTTCTCAGCTGCATCCTTGCGTTTATCCTTGTCTGAACCCTGTCCAAATGTTAAAACTTTCAGCACAATCAACACACTTCTAGCTACATCACTGAAATTAAAGATGGCATTGACCAAGATTACACTCACCAATTTAATGAAGACCTCATCGTCATTCTTCTTGTTGGACAGAAGTTGCATTGATTCAAGTTCTTTGTCCAAGTTAGCCTTCCTTTCCTCAGATTTCAGTGCAAGCAATGCCTTTCTCTTCTCTTCCAATACCTTCACATACTCCTCCAAAGTCATCTCCTACCATGGTACAGATATAGGTGTAAGTCAATGTTTGAAAATGCAATGAAGTAGCATATCTGACTTGTTAAGACAGATACTTACAGGTGATCACATATAAAAATGAAGAAGCAATTTCTCTCAAACTTAATTAGAAAAGTTCTAATTCAAGAGAGACAACAATGTAGCTAAATGAATCAAGAGTACCTTTTGCTCTGGCTCATTTTCTTCTTGTTCTTTTGCAGTAGAGCCCCTGTTGGAATCACCAACATCATCTTGTCCTGATTCCTTTTCAGAATCAACAGCCTTCACTTCATTGGCAGCTTCCTCAGTTTCCCTAAAATTTAGGAATTAGTAGAACAAGAACATGCATTCAGAAAAGGTCTATATTATATATAACCCATGCAAAAATCTCATGCAACATATGCAAGTTAAAGATTCAGTGCTTACGGGACTATCTCATCAGTGGGTATTCCCCAATTTCCATGCCCAGCACCCTCACGCTTGACCTCAGTCCTGCATTTTCATCATTGATGAACAAATAAGATAGGAAGACAATAAAATAAGATATTGATCCTTAATACAGTTGGTTAAACAATTCATCTTGATAACACAGAGGAAAACAGCATAGTAGCAATTGAAAACAATCACCACAAAAATTCCTGTAAGCGGCATGAAAAGCAACAATTTAAATGATAAAAATGTCCCTGAATTCCCTTACCCACTCCCGGTTCCACTGCGACGTTCGAACACCCTTCGAGGACGCTCATCTTCTGCAGTTTCCCCATTACTGAAACCACCACGACGACCACCACGGAAGCCCCCACCTCCATGAGGTCCGCCGTATGGATGCCTTTCAGAAGGAGCCTTTCCAGCATCTCCATCTTCGGAAGGCTTGTAGCCACCAGAAAATCCATTACTGTTTCCAAATGTATTTTCATTGTCAACCAACTCTCTGTTAAATCCATGACCACCACGGCCACGGGCACCACCACGGCCGGCACCACGGACTCCACGCTGACCTTCATTCCTGGACTCCCTCACTGCTTAAAATAAATTTACAAAAACTGTGAGTATCATACAAGAGGCACGGATACGCAAAAGAATACCGTACTTCATAAACTAAGCGACGCGAAATAAAAAAGGTTATCTGAGAAAAGACAATCTTCTATTCAAACGTGCAAGAAAATGGTAATGAAATCAAGTCACCACAAACAAGGCAGTCATGGAGTAAAAACACATCCAATTTCTGCTCTTTGTGACAAAAAAACAACACATAATTACATTTAGCAAAAAGGGATCTCAAAATTAAAAGGGCATCAAACTTACAAGTATATAAAATAACTAAGGAAAGAATATAATGTAAAATAAAATTTCATATCCATAGACAACAAAATTTTTCAAGGAACAGGCGCATCAAAGGCTCTATATTTGGTCAGGTCCGTGAAACTTGTTTTTTCCCAATCATTAGCTAAACATACTATAGTGAGCCAAGTTCAAGAATTATAAGAGTTAGCAAAATAAAAAAAAAAGTCATATAATAAATGGTACCACAGTTAAATACAAGAGAACAGCTATTCAAAACATGACACGAAAATTGAAAGAAGTAACATAAAATTTAGTAGACCTTCTTAGCAGTCTAGAGAAAAGTAAAGGAGCACGTTACATAGCCAAACCAATTAAAATATTAATAATTCTGAATAAAGCAAGCTACACTTCACAACCACCATCCAATGTCACATAAAAAAATTCCACTTTCAGTTTACTTTTCCCTTATATTATTCAAGAAATTATCAAACAGAGAAGCTACACAATATAGTTAAAACAAACAAATGGGTTTTCAATTTCTCACCAGCCTGAGCGGGAGGGAGAGGCTTAGATGGTAGCTTAGCCGCGGGCTGAGCCTGAGCTGGAGCTTTCTTGGTTTGAACAGGAGCAGAGGCTGGAGCTGCAGCTTTCTGCTGAGCAGCAAGGAGCAGAGATGGGTCCTCGGCGTCATCATCACCCAGAAGGCCAAAAGGATTTAAAGTGGCCATTTTCTGAATTCCTTGATAAATGAATAGATAAATACAGAATACCTGTATCTGAAGCTTTCAGCTTTATTCTCAAGAATAAAGAAAAACTCTAGTTACAGAATCCATGACAATGCAAGAAAGGGAGAGAAATGAAAAGGAGGGCTAATGGAAAACCCTAGCCGAATGTGGCAGAGAGGGAAAAAAAATAAGAGAAGTGGAGTGAATACCTAATCTTGAAAAAACCCTAGTGGATGGGTACTGAATGGGAGAGGGTTTCGTTGTACATTATGGACTCTTAGTGCGAACTTGTAGTGTTGTTACTACTGTAGGCCCCAGAGACTTGAGCCCTTTTGCATTTTGGGTTGTTGGCATATTTGGGCTTTGCTGTGTAGATGTTTATCTAACCCACTAAGAATTTCGCTTTGAAGGTCCATTTGGCAAGCACATCTTTAAATGATAACAAACAATTAATATTTTTTATATATTTAATCAAAAAATATCTTTACATATATATATAATAGTAAAACATTAACATCGAGGCTATTCAAACAGCGGCATCAGTCATAGTTCATCTAGGTAGCTTAATTGAATTCCATTTCACTACCTAGGATAATAATTTATTTTTGGGCAAATTGCAATTCATTGCTAAAAAAATTCTCTCAGTCATCAGTACATTTGGGTAGCCTAATTGAATTCCATTTCACTGCCTAGGATAATAATTTATTTTTGGGCAAATTGCAATTCATCGCTCAAAAAATTCTAATTTTTTGTACCTAAATCCCCTAGAAACCCAAAATAAGAGATTGCACCCAAAAAGGTTAAATTTGAAGCACTTTGGCCCCCACCCCATTTTTCCATCAAATTGCCACCAAAGTCAAACCACATGCATGTCACATGCCATCTTTAAGAGTAGGAATCTCCTTTTATCAACTACTCAGCCCAGCATAGTTAAGAAAGGGAAAGTACAAAATTCATCATTTAAGTTGGCTAAATAGACATTTGGTGCTTTAAATAGGTATCACTTGATTTTGATCCACTAAATTTTTAAAATTAATACATTTAGTTTGATTTTTTTCCGAAAACTTCAATTTTAATCAGTAATTGTGGACATAGATGCAAAATTGACTAGAAGTTGCTTGCATGGATTGAAATTTAGAAGCTTTGGAAATTAGGGGGAAAATTGTCTATATGGCATCTTATGTATAGATAATCCTTACAATGTGGATAAAAAATTAAAAGAGTTAAAAAAAACAACTATATCAAATAAGTAGATCATTTTGCCATTTTAAAATTTAACATATCTAAATTCAAAAATCTAACAAACATTATAAAGAAATAGTTTAGATTATATTTGTATATTATTTCTTAATTGAAAAGAAAAACTAGTATAAATATATTATTTTAATTATTTATCATAAATTTAAGTAAATTATTAAATGCAACAAATTTTATATTTATAAATTAAAAAATACTTAAAATCCAATTTTTAAAAAATAAAATAGAAAATATTTAATAATATAGTTACTCTATTAATTAATTTAAATAGTTTATCTCTACTTTATAATATTTTAAAAAACAAAGAACAAAATCAAATCAACCATCCACCCCAACAACCCATACATCTTCCCTCAACTGCCAACTATTGCCCATCGCCAATGCCCACCACCACCACAACACAACCACCCCATCCCTGCCACCTTGCCCCACCCCAGCCAGCCCCCAAACCCCGCCACCCGAAACCCCCTCCCCTCCCTGCACAATCTCTACCTCATCATCATCTTTTTCACCACCACCACACCACGACAACCTATAATTGCCACCCACCACATTGTTGTAAATATTTTATTTTTATTGAAAATAACTTTCAAAGAAATAAAACATAAAAATGCATATTACTTATAATAATTTTGAAAGTATATAAATTATAAAAAATAAAATAGATGGTTTATAGGAGTCACGTCATTTGATGTTGTCCTAAAATCGTGATAGTCTCCCCTCTATACAAGTACTGGCGGCTCATAACCATCCTAAGATAAAACTTAAGAAGGCCACTATCGATGTATTCCATTGTAAGCATGATCACAAAAAAGTTAGTGAACCAAACATTATCACGTTGCCCAAAAACTATTCAAAATAATATTTAGAATGCAAAAGTTGTAAGATGATATTGTAGCTACCTAGACCCTAAGACACCTATTTATAGTAATAGGATGAGTCGCAATAACAAAGAATTGAATTCAAAATAATGGCATTTTAATAGGATGCTACAAAATTAATAGGAAGGTTACAAAATTTATTTTCTTTTATGAAAATATTGAATATTAAATTTAATTTTGAAGTTTTAAAACTAAAAATTATAATAATCTCCCACAAAGTTTAAAACTTCAAAATATAATAGGGTAAGTATAGTAGCCTTCGGGGCTTGAGCCTATACTTAGTATTGATGATTTCCATTTGAGGAAACTATGATGGACTATGCTTTGAATTAGATCCCTTGGCCAAACTTCAATACATCATACACGTAGCATCAACATCGATTTTTGCTCAAAGCGGGTTAGTGTTGTTAATGGTCATGCGCTCTGATCTTGATTCTCATGGGAGTTTCTAGAGTCAAACCAAATGCATGGTCATGGCCTCAAGGCAACTCTCATTTAAGTGAAACCTGCAAGAGTACGTGTAATATATACCTTGCAAAATTCCTGCCTTGGTCTCATTAAAGGTCAAGACCCAACCTAACATCACAATATAAATCACTATCACCATAAGGTTGGGAATAAGATTCTCTTCTCATAAAGTAGTACTAAATGAGTCGCGAATTACATGTTGTTCCTACCCATTGAATAATAATTATAAGTTGTTCCTACCCATTGAATCATAATAATTAAATTTCCTCAAATTATTTTTAATAAAACCAGATTGGTTTAATAAAAAGCCTTCTTCGATTCTACTAACCTTCATACCCAAGATTATATGAGTTTCTTCTAAATTTTTCATTTCAATGTTATTAGACAAATAACCTTTTACTTTTTTAATAAAGTCCAAGTTTAGACCCAAAAATTAATATGTCACAACGAACATAATATCACATATTCATCTTTTTCTCCTTATAATATATATATATATATATATATCATATTCATTTGATCTAAATCCATAACCTTATATAACTTCATTAAACTTTTTATTCCACTGATTGGAGCTTGCTTCACATCATATAAATATTTTACTAACTTACATACCTTATGTTATTGTCCATTAACCTTAAAACCTTGAGGTTGTTTCATATAAATTTCTTCATTTAAACATCCATTTGATGTATATTAACTTATATCTAAATGCTAAAGTCAATACAATTCTAATACTTGGAAATTTTGGTAATAGGAGAATAAGTATTAAAATAATATATTCCTTTTTGTTGTATAAATTCTTTCACTACTAACCTTGATTTGTATTTATCTATTGAGCTATCATCATTTAACTTATTAAAAATCCATTTACATCGTATGGTATTACTACCAGGATTAAACCCAAGTATTATTTTGAATAATAGAATTATATTTATCATTGATTAGTTTATTCCAAAAAAGTGCTTTTATAAAAGATATTGCTTCATCATAAGTTTGGGGATCTCTTTCAATAAAAATATGATAAAGTCATCTCCAAAATTCTTCTTGACCTTAGCTCTCTTCTTAATTCTATAGATTCTCCTTCCCTATTTTCTAATATTGCACTAGTAGATGATTCACCTCTAGAAGATTCAAATTTTGACATACATGGCTCATTGAATTTCTAGTTTTAAAAGAAAAAATATCCTCAAAGTGTGTAGAATATCTAGCCTCAATAATTATGTTATTAGAAATTCCACTATTAGCCACTAAAAATCTATTAGCACTACTATTTTGAGCATATCTTAAACTCAATTATAACTACTTTTATTAAACACCCTCACACTTAATAAAAAGTTTATCTTGGAGTCCTCTTTTCCACAATTCAAAAAGGGGTTATCATTATTTCTAATAACCACACAATTTAGTATAAAACAAGAAGATAAAATAGCTTCTCCCTATAAGTTTTCGAGTGCTTTAGAATTTAACAACATTATATTAACCATATCTATCAAAGTCCTATTTTTCCTTTCAACTACATCGTTTGATTGTGGTGAATAAGGAGGTGTCAACTCATGTATTATACCATTATCTTCACATAATTTTATTAACTCTTTCGAAAAATATTCTCCTTTATATCAGACTTAGTTTCTTAATAGTCTTTCCTCAACATTTGTTGTTATTCTTTAAACTTATTACTTCTAGGCTTAAACTTTCATTGTTATTCATTTTATTCTCGTCTAGGTTGACCTTAATCTTCATCTCTTCTTGTTTAATATTTCATCCTTTGTTATTCTTTTATTCTCAATGACTTAAAAACTTGAGTCAAAGTCTTTCCTTGTTAATGTTTTAGACCCGTAGCAAAATTAGACTAAAATGGTGGATGTTTATCAATCAAACATAAAACTTTATATTTTTCACTAAATTTTGGCCCACTATCTTCTAAATGCCTTAACAAATCTTGAAATTTATAATTTTATTCATTAATAGATTTTCTGTCAACCATAGCATAATTTGTAAAAGTAGAGGCATAAAACCTTTCTATCAATCCCATATTCAGGTTTTAAGATATCCCAAAGTTCCTTAACACTAGTGATAGTATGAAACATATCATAACGCCTTTCCGACAAGGCACTAATGATATGATTATAATATGCTAGTCAATTTATTCAGGGGTATGCTATGAATTTGATTCAATATTTTCATTTATAGTAGAAACAATCAATATATCATTTGGTTTTTGTCATCTCTTAAAATTTAGCCCATTAAAATTTTCAAATATAACATTACTTGAATCTTCCTCAGATGTCATTTTTTTATTTAAAAATAAAGCAAAGAATTTGGTCAGTGTAAATGTAAGAAACAACAGAAGATCACATCTGATGAATAATTTTCCTATAAAAATTGGATTGCAGTGAGCTATTAATGGGGTATTTAAAGAATTGTTTCACATGATCACATCAATAAGATGCGAACCAAATTTTTTTTGAAAGAATAGAGATCCAGTGATTATTCCCAAGTATTAAATTTGTAATATTCTTCACTAAATTCATAAAATGATTTTGAAAAATGTTTTAAGTAACTATGAAAAGATTAACGGAAGAAAACAGTACATTCGAAAATTTAAGAATAGAAACAAGCACAATTTTAAGGAATGTGATAAAATTTCAAGTAAATTGAAATTCACATAATGCATGAAAATGCACGTCTGCGTGTACACAAAAAGTGTTGACAAGACAATCGTCCTGTATTTTGATTTGCACCTTGAAGCAAGTAATTAAAACTCAATCAGGACATCATTATATATAATAATACGAAAGTCTGTTCACCATAAGATACCATGTAGCATCAAACTCATTCGGTAATTTTTTTTTTCATAAGATAACTTTCAAATTGGTAAAAAATTACAACTTGCAGACAACCAAGAATATCTTACTTTATAAATAAAGCAATTTAAAATTAGTAGAGAATGAATACAAATTATTAGCAATAAATTAAATGAAATAATTATGTAGAGTAGTCACATGCTATTAAAGATTTTCATGGAGGTTTGTGGCAGCTTCAACACGTTACGGAAAATCCATTTCCGACTAAGTCAAATATAAAGAGAATTGAGCCATAATCATAAAATGATTATTATATTAAGGGGGCATTCTTGATTTTAGTGAAAATACATATTGTTGATTTTATGTAAGTATTTTGTTAATAGAAGCGAATTTGATAACAATATAATAAGATAAAAATCGATTAATCACATTAAATAAAACAAATATTCATGATCTTATATAGTTGTGAATATTTTAATTTTAATAAAATAACTTTCAAACAAATAAATCACAAAAATGCATATTACTTATAATAATCTTGAAAGCATATAAATTATGAAAAATGAAACGGCTATCCTATAGGAGTCACGCCACTTGACACTATCCTAAAATCATGATGACCTCCCTTTGTGCAGGTATTGGCGGCTCACCACCATCCAAAGATAAAATACAAGAATGCTATTATTATCAGTGTTTCCTATTGTGAGCACAATCACGAGAAAACTAGTGAATAAGACCTTATTACATTACCCAAAATACTATTAAAAATAATGTTTAGAATGCAAAAGTTGTAAGATGATTGTATACCTATCTAGGCCCCTAAAACATCTATTTATAGTGTTAGAATGAGTCATTCAACAACAAAAAATTGAATTCAAAATAATGGCATTTTAATAGAGTGTTACAAAGTTAATATGAAGTTTACAAAATTTAATTTCTTTTATGAATATAATGAATATTAAATTTGATTTTGAAGTCTTAAAACTTCAAATTACTGTAACACACAGTCCCCCTGCTTTCTTCTTCTATTTCTCATCGGAAAGAATCCCAAGATCCGCCATCACAACCACTAGATCGGCATCCCTATATGTAATACACACACTTATATACATATATATAATATATCATGAATACATATTGCATATATTCACATATATACATATAAATGTATAAGTTTATAAAATAGGTAATTATATGGATTTATAGGAGAAATAATAATTTCTTTGATTATTTTTATTTTTATTTTTTTTAAATTGCTTAGATGGAATCTATGTAAGCATTAATTTTTTATTTATTTTTTCAATGTAGACACTACATATGCAAGTTTCCCTCCAATTCCCAAAAATTTCCAAATTTCAGTCTGTGTTAGCAACTTTCAATTAATCTTGTGTCCGTATCAGCAATCACATATCAATATTGAATTTTTTGACAAAAATTAGACTAAATATGTCAATTTTAAAAATTTAATATATTAAAATCAAATCGTGTCAATTTTAAAAAACAAAATGTCTATCTAGCCCAACTTAAATGAAAAATTTACTTTTTTCCCATCAAAAAACTTTTCACTTCCCCTCATTCTTTACCAATTTGCTAGCATTCACCCTACTCAAATCAACTACAATAGTATTTCGACCAAATAAAGTAGAAAAATGAGTTGGAAACTAAGGGAAGGAAAGCACAAAATAGTAGGTCGAGCACAAACTACACTAAGCTACTTTTTTTCTATTGATTTTGATTTATTTTTGAGTTTTTCTATACTGAAATGTTATTATCTACTAAAATATTCATTTTGTGATGTTGAATTAGGCATGGAGTATTCCCTTAATGGTTGGTCAAATTTAATATTAGCTCCTCGTGTCTTTTATATGTTGTGGTATCTATGTGGTCCCAAAGTGTTTTCATATATGTACTCCATAAAGCAGTAATTGGAAATCACAAAATAATATAACCGTAGATTTTGGGATAAGATTGTGGATATGCTTTATTGATTCTTTAGCTGTTTATATTGTAAATAGGTTGTAATTATTGGGATTGCTATAATCGTAAGTATATATATAATAAAAAATTAAAATTTTATTAAATATAAATTTAATTCCTTTGATTCAAAAGTAAATTTAACGATCGCACTTATTTAAATGAATATATAAATAAATATAAAATCGAATTATACCTTTTGTGTACTCCAATTGTTGTAGGAATAAAATAATCAATTGTTTATCTTGAACTATCAAAACTCAGGGATCTAAGTGACTCCCTTCTATCAGATCCTTAATACGGAAGAACAACACCAATCAAAAGGATTCGCTAGTATCCTTTTAATTATTTTCTAATTTTAGAACTTGAGTAAATTTTCAAAAATAATAAAAATTAATTTTTAAAATTTTTGATACAATAATATGAAAAGAATAATAAGAAATTAATTTTCTTTTTCTTTATTTTCTTTTATTGGAGAGTAAAATAGAAGACTTCAAACAAAATAATTTTTGCTCAAATTTTCTGAATTTTTTATGTAATTTTCATCCCTTATATATATAGGGTTGAAAATTTTAGTCCCTTTCCAACTTTTGGAAAGTTTTTCAATTTTGAACTATTTCAAAATCTTATCTTGGAAGGATTCTAAATCTTCCAAAAACTCTTCTCTTTTCTCTCTCCTATTGTATGTGAACTAATTTGAGATTAAATTAATTATCAAAATTGTCTACATACATTGTTGATATTAATTTGAACTCTTCAAATAATATCAAGATATATATATATATATCATATATATACTATAATTATATTTATATATAAATTAAATCTGAGTGACCGATTTTATCCTATAAAATTGATCACTATATTTATTTATCTATAAATATGTTAATTAAATAAATTATATTTATTTAATTTATTCTCTTCATATTTGAGTAGGCTTTTTAAGTGATCTACATTAATTTTGGACTTGAACTCAAAAATCCCAAATCAATCTAATTAATTCAATTCCAATTTAATCAATTCAATTGATTAATTTAATTTAATCCAATTAGGTTTCCTAATCAAATTAAGTCCAATTAAATAATTCAATTACTTAATTTAACCATTAAATTAAATAGAACACTTAATTAATTAATACATCAGTATTAATTAATTAATTTTCAACCATTGGATAAATTCTAAAATTTAAAAATATTACTTTTCATAAAGATATGTGACCCTCTTAGGTTCACTACTAAGGTAGTAGTGGATTTGTAACATTTGCAACTTATGAATAACAATTATTCTAATTAATTAATCCAATTAATTAATCCGTTTGGAATCAACTCCTTAATTGCAAGAACTTCACTATCTATGAAAACACCTACCAACTAATCATGGCAAACTAGTATTAGGTGAAATAGCAGTAAACCTATTTCAGTTGCGAGTACCATACACGTACGGTCCTTTCGATAATTAATCTCCTGATTGAATTTAGGGCGTGGATTATAAGTCGAAACCTTAAATAATTCAATAACTGTGATCCCATTTCAAGTTCCAATAATTCTTGATGAATTATGATTCATCTTGCCTTGACCAAGGTTTTTGAATCATGAACTATGAAAACACAGGAGATTCTTTTGTTTAAAAAAGACAAGTGTCGAATTCTATATTGACCACTGACAAACCTCCATGCACATAGTGCAAACACCCAACATACCCCTTTTGTGATTGTCAAGCAATCACAAGATATATCAAAGTACTGCAGAATGCACACAAGGCTATCATCGTGCCTCAAATTTGAGGACTAGTCGTGTATTATCGCACCACAGAAATTCTTGTTTCGACAGGTAAAGCCTCTAACTAAGAATTTCTTGCAGGCCATGTTCGGTGTACTTGTTCCATAATAAGTACCCACATACATGCACTTATGTCTCTACACTAATGCCAATGGAATGTGACATCCTCGTCTCATGAACATGCATCATATATACAAGTCTTATTGAACTATTTGATGTTCCATCTAAAAAAATTCTCGACTCGAAATTTATTTAAAACCAAAATTTTAGAGATATATTCCATGATCGCCATCATATGCACGACCATACTCCATCGCTCAATTTGGTCTTTATCTATGGAATTTTGTATATGCAACATGTTAAAAAATTCGTGGCAAAGAGAAAAGATCAATTGTTTGATGCGATGGAATTCCGGTGGCCCAAATAAAAAGCTAATCTAATAATTGTACTAACAGCATGAATAAACAGGAAATTAAAGAACAGCAAGACATTTGTTTAAAGATAGTCAACTCCAAATGCATAGCTATACTAATTATAACTCATAATTATATGTTTCGGCATTTACAATATGGTTAATGATGGTGATCATCTATTGGTCATGTGAGATGTGGCTATAAAGATGTATGTAAGAAAGCCAAAAAAGAGAAAAAGAAAAGAGAGGCAGACGAGAAAAATAAAAGAAAAAAAAACCGAAAAGGTCATAATAGTAGTATTAATAATAATAATAAAAAAAAGACTTCAATGCCACAAGGAGTCCTCCATATTGGCCCGATCTTCCACCATGTCCATGCTAAAAAGGGTCTTGGCCTGATGAGATTGTGTGTCCCTGGATGAGGGAGAGGCATTCTCTGGTGAATGATTCATGGATGAGAATTGACGCATACGAATGTGCACCACTTCAGCCTGTGCAAGTGCCAGTTGAGTCTGCAGCACATCAATCTGCTGCTGTAAAGACGAGATTGCTCCCACACAACCATATACTGGATCCCTTACCCTGGCGTTGGCTTCGTATACCATGGAACTAACAGCGTCGCCTCTTTGATGCTCAGGCAATTCCTGAAAAGTTCAAAATTTTCAATAAATTCTGGTTTTTAGTTTTTATCAGAAAAATGGCATAATCCATGGCTACCCGTTTCTTTCTAACGTAATTATACTACTCAGACAAAATGAATGTTCCGCGTGCAATGGGATGGGGGATTTGTCTAAAACTTAGAAAAATATCGGCTCAGATGGTCCATCAGCATTCCTTTATCATAGAACAATAACAAGAAATTCTTTGACCAAAAAGCTTTTTATGTCATGTAACAAAGTAGCAAAAGGAGGAACAAGATTGTACTTTTAGAAAAGGTATCAACTGGTCCAAAGAAGGCTTTACTTTCCATGGATTGTTCACTGTTCCTTTTCACTCCTCCATGACTTTAATAGTAGCAAGATTTGAAAATGATCTTAATTCTGCTTTAAAATATTTCAAACATCAAGTTATTTTTTGGCCAAAAATCATCTATTTTTCTGAAAGGAATTGCTTTATAAGTACGTGTTAAAGCAATAATTAAACTATGAACATGATTTCAAAGCGTGCTATATAAATGTAATTTTAAAATAATTGAGCATCCGTGTACATGTAAATAAATACACGTATCTTGTACCAAATATTCAAAAAAACCGTTGTCTTTCTTATCAGAAAAGGTGATGCATTCCCCCATTAAAATAGTAAATGGAGGATGATAGATGATTTAACTTGAGGATGAATACAGAGAGCGACATGAAGTGACAAAATTATTTGACCAGTAGCATTCTTACAATATAAAAATCACTAAAAAAATGTGTTAATTCTTGTTGATGAGGACAGGGTCTTTTGACAAAATATATGGAAAGATTTGCTACCTAAAGTCATTAGAACAATATTGTCAATTTGGTTTTGTAATTAATAATGGAATGCGCCACTATATCTTTTTTCGGTTAAAAAAATAAAATGTGGCACTAGTAACAAAGCAAAAGTTAGCACCAAAGAAAATAAAAAAGAAAGAAAGAATGAAAATCAGGTTTCCCACTAAATATTTTAATAATGTAATCTTTCATTTGCCCTTAAGTATTTTCCGCGTGCACTGTTGATGTTGCACTCCACTGACCCTCCTCTTGATTTGATAGTACGTAGATATTAATTACTCAAAACCATCCAATTGAATTCATTTCTTATCAAAATTTAAAAAAAAAATGATAAAAAAAAATTAAAGATGATATATGGCATCAGGGAACTTTTTTGTTAAATCTTAAAATTTAAACTCTAGTTTGTGTTCAGTATTCGAAAATGTAGAATCTAAAAGACCCAAGTTACTGTAACTAAAATAGTCACACTACAAACCCTATGCCACCTCAGCTCTTGCGACTTTCGCTTATGTTTAGTATTCCAAGATATAGTATCAAAAAAACTCTAATTATTACTAATGAAATTTTTAAACCACAAAACCCAGGCCACCGCCACCCCCTCGTTACTCTTTCACTTTTGTTTTGTCTTTCAAGATGTAGAATCTAAAAAATCCTAATATTTGCTAATGTACCCCAATATAATTTGCATTCCCCACCCACTCACTAATATCTCTCTTGTGTTCTGTATTTTATGATGTATAATCCAAAAAATTCTAGTTTTTTATATTAATGGATTTAGCTCTCCTAATTCAGTCTCCTTCACAGCACACCAAAACGGATTTTCCTACTTTGGCAATTTAAGTGCTTCTATAGTATCATGCTCTATTTCAATTTCTAACATATCAAAATTTATTCCGATACTCTTAACTCATATATGGACATGTAAATGGTAACAATTATAGGTTTTATTCAACATACCATACACTTTTAAATCCTAAAACACAAGAAATTAGTAAGGTGATAGTTTCTACCACAAGTATTTCCTATTAAGTGTTTGTCATCAAAAATCTTTTTTTATACACCAAAATCTAACTAAAAACTTCCTAACACTTTTATAAGAGATATTGAAAGTTTAATAAACAATAAACCCATTCAAAATAATCTAAAAACCAAAGGCAAAATCATAGATAAGTGTTACCTATGCATATTTTGAGGTTAAACTTGATGGTAATCACTTCTCCTTTGTTTTTCTTGCTTTTATTTCAACGTGAATCAATTTGAAGCACTTAGAGATCTTAAGGTGTGTGTTTGGAAGTTGAAAATGGCTAAAATAAGGGTCTGGTCATGGCTTAAGAGTGAAGGGTTTGAGATGTTAGCTTAAGCTTAATACGAAAGCATAAGGTGACAAAGCTTAAGGTGTCAAATGGTGGT
Organism: Paulownia fortunei; assembly: GCA_019321725.1. Lineage (NCBI taxonomy): Eukaryota > Viridiplantae > Streptophyta > Magnoliopsida > Lamiales > Paulowniaceae > Paulownia > Paulownia fortunei. The sequence continues at coordinate 13,074,191 of CM033122.1, read as the reverse complement.
TTAAATCTCATATTATACACAACTTATATAGCTCTAATCTAGTGTTTCTCAGCATTTATTTCTTTATTTACAACCTACTTTAATTTATGTACGATCGGATAATAAATTCTACCATAATTTCTTAATCGTTCATTCGATCTTTAAATTGATTGACATTCGATTCTTAAATAGATTCTCTAGTTTTTATTTCTAAAATCATATGTACATATAGACCTTGAAATACGACACTTAAATCAAATTTTATCATACTTAATATTTTAAGTATTATTAGTTTATGGATGTATACCTTTAAAACACCTTGATCAAGTTGAATCGAAACATATTAGCTTACTAGTAATACCTTTAATTACTTCTAAAATTATAACATATCACCTATGAATATCCAAATAGATTGACCAATCTATTCTTTCTCTTATCTAAATATTGAAGTTCTTAATTAGGTTATAAGATCTCAGCTACTAATATCATGTGATAGTATTAGAGGTCTAATGATTAAGAATGTTATATAAAATGCCATGTAAATGTTAATTCAAATTAGCATATAAGTAGCATGTAATGCATGAATCACATTGGTTAAGTGAGTAGTGTGAGGATTGGGTATTACATCCTCCCCTCCTTATTAAAATTTTGTGCCCAAAATTTTACTCACCAAAAAAAAAAAAACTCTAGGTAATTTAATTATCATTTTATGCTTCCTTTCCCAAATAGCTTCTTCTGTTGATTAATTTCTACTCGGTAGTTTAACTAATGAGATATTCTCATTTTTAACTTGCTTTACATCCCTTACTAAAATGTCTATATATTTTTCTTCATAACTCCGACCTCAATTTAGTTATATTGGTTTCTTTTTCAATAGATGAGATAGATTCATAATATACTTCCTTAAAATGAATACATGAAACATTGTGAACTCGAGACATTGATACAAAGAGGTCGAGTTTACAGGCAAATCCCCAATTCTCTCAGTAATGCAAAATAAACCAATATACCTAGGATTAAGTTTGTATGTAAAATCTCCAAAAATATTTTTTTCTGCCCAAGCCACATAATCCCTTTCATTTGAGACACCTTCAAAAAAATTTGATCCTCTATCATAAATTGCAACAATATTTCTCTTTAATCTGCATAACTTTATGGTCTCCTCTAACTAGTTTCCATACATTGGCAATTTGTTCTACCACTTCTATCATTTCCCAAACCATATTTAGCCTAAAAGAACACCAAATTCATTTCAATAAAACGATGACCTATATTTTCTATCATGCAATGCCTCATAGAGGACTATCCCAAGTAACCTTATCACTGTTATTATAAGAAATTCTACCCAAGGAAAAATTTTCTCAATTGACATCAACAATCTAATGAACAAGCTATAAGTATATCTTGCAAAGTCTAATTTATTTGTTTTGATTGTCCATTGATGCATGGATGATCACAATACTAAAATATAATTTTGTTCTCAATACTTGATGTAAGATCTTCTAGGAAGTGAACAAAGACCTTAAATCTATATCAGAACTAATAGACACTAATAAACCATAAAGTCTAACCACTTCTTATACATTTATCTTTTGATATATTTCCATGAAATACCTAGGATAAATTGAGAAAGAATGAACATATTCTGTTAATCTATGAACAATAACCCAATTCCATTATCATATACAAAATTCATGAATTCTTTCCCATTTCCACTTGAAGATAAAAGCAGAACTAAATCATTCCTACATATGCACTTTTACATATATCCATTTTTTTAGTGGCAAACTAAATATATTAACAATATATTCTATAATAGCTCGTCCAGTATCCGATATCTGTACATTTTCTTGAGATCACAAACATCATTCATACCACTAAATAAAATAAATAAAAAAGTACATGATCATCACCTAAAACTTAGTCTTGCAATTTCTTATCCCTCATTTTCACATCTATCTCTTATTAAGAGATTATTATCATTTATCACAAAAATCTATTTAAGTGCCTTTTATGCCTTTCATCAACCTTATTTTGAGCATTTGAAATTGGATCAATCAAAATCAGTCTTACCAAAATATTAATAAACAGATAATCCACCATTTACTCTAATTCATCCTCTATACAACCCTCAATTCCCATAATAGTTTATGATGTAAAATTTGTATGAATATTAGTCTATTGAGATATTTCATTTCAATGACATCTATAGTTATATGGATCATACAATATATTTACTTACTAATAATATTAACCCTTTCTTCAAGTTCAACTGCTTTTGAGTATATAGACATTTCAAGTACTTCGATATTGTAATGTCACATGTAGTATTACCAAAATAATCTAATTAATTTGAAGAGTGCAGAGTAACATTTCTACATTACATCAAACATATACCAAAACACAATGAGATAACACCACTATACACAATACATAACTTATATTTAAAGTTGGAGTTACTACCGAAACTCAAATCTATTCTCTTTAAGTAATTAGAGATTTCTTCCCACTTAGCGAACCATTCAAACTTCCTATACCTGCATGTTTCATGAAATACAGCAGTAATAATTAAGGAGAAATTTTGATTGTATACCCAATAATATCACTAATCTAGAAAAAAAAATTATTTCTATCACATTTATTGGTCTTCCCTATTTCAATAGAAACTTGAAGTTTGAATAGTTATAAGGACACCTTCTTAAGAAAATTACCAGTCCCAAAAATAAATATTATATTACATACCCAAAAGATCACATTTACTAAATTGAACAAATAATTTTCTACTTAGAGTTTCCAAGATCATATTGAAAGGTCAATCATATTTATCCTCGTTGTACACTAAGATATCATCGATGAATATCACCCCAAACATACCCATATAGAATCATCAAATATATTATTCATCATGTATATCAAAATAATTAAGGCATTAGTCAAGCCAATGGTACAACAAAAAAATCATAATTAATTCAAACTTAAAATCAATCCTCAAGATCACAGTAGCTCCTCTTAATCTATCAAATAAACCTTAGTATAAAAAATTTGTACTTATTACAAATTATTACTCAATTCATTTGCAATAAATAATACATAACCTCAAGATTCATCTTTCTTCTAGGTGAATATGAAGTGGAGCTTGTTTAGGAGAAGCACTAGACCTTAATACCTTGCTCAACATTATACAATATCACTCAAGGTTCATCGAATTCCAATAGGTATATATGATAACCTAAAAGAGAGATTAGATTTGTTCTTACAACTATATCAGGATAAAATCAATTTGTTAGTCAATAACATGCCTGAAAACTTTTTTTCAATATGTATCAAGAGATTTAAGATCACATAAATGGATTTTTAGTAAATTTGGTCATTTCTAAAAATTCTAACACAACTAGAGATCGATAATAACTCTTTCTTACTACTCTCTTTCACGATAATTGTAGAAAATTATAATTTGATAATCTTCTTTATTTTCTACAAATAGTAAACATTTTCCTACTATGGCCTCCATAAATTTCTAATTTTCATTACCTAGAATTTAAAAGCCTTAATAATCCTGAAATAATCCACAATGCATAATTCTCAATAAATCAATCAACACAAAAGGTTATATCATATTCTTAGCCAATATAATTAACCTAGAGCTCTTAAAATCTAATTAGTTGATCTTGAACCTCCAGAAGGAATTAAAACATTGAAACTGACCTCATATATAATCATGTACCCTATCTAGTCTTATTACATACTTAGTCAATAATAGACAAAATGTAACTCCAAAGATAGAATATCAAATATAAATTTTATATCTGTTATTACTGATGAGTCTGCCTCAATATTATTTTATACAAAATCTTAAAACACATGGCCAATATTAATCATGAAATACAAAATGAATTATACAACAAATAAAACTTACTGGCATGGTTGTGCTCCACCAGTTTTAAAGATAATGTATATGGATAGTCTACAGAACCACAAATCGGGCTTTGATACCACTTTGTCACAACCTCCCAAAAATATGTATACATATATATATATATAAACAACCTATGCAACATAATTTGTGCATGTATGCGTGTGTATAATTTTTTTTTTCTAACTAGTTAGTTTGACATAACACTGATAAAGTAAACTGTTTTGACATCCTGTAATACTGTATTTATATAGATAATTATTTGAATGATAAAAAGGTCTATCAAAATCATCACAAAACTCAAACTCATTTACAATGGATTTTTGAAAGTGATATACAGGATCAGGTCACTAATATAATACAATAGACCATAAAATCAAAAGTACATCCTATAAAATAACCCCAACAGGTCGTCATCCATGTATATCGATCTTTGAAAGCCTGTAAGAGCTCCATAGCCAGCCTATAAAACTAGAGGTCTAAAATCTCATCATACTTACCTACAATGCATGAACTACGTGAGCTAATGCTCAATAAGTGAAACTCATGCATGTTAAATTGATAATCACGCCAGGAATGCAAGCTCCTGAACCAAAATAGTTCATTCAAAATCATTTTCCATCACTGGGCCCTTGGCCTACCTACTATGCACCAGATAGAGCTTTAAACAATATCAATGATCACATGGCCATTAACAAATTAACTCAGTCCAGAGGCCATCTCTTGGGATCACTAGAGGTCTACCTCCTATCTTCCCGTGTGATCCTCCGTAAGTCTTCCCACCAACGGAGTTAATAAGGGCACAGTCAAGTGGTTCACCCTCTCGTGACCACCAGAGGCACACCCCTGTTAATCTCTATGATCCTCCGAGAAGTAACACTCACGGTGCCCTAAATTATCACATAAGCACATCTCACATGGCTCAGTGCACTAGTAGTGGCTAACCAAAATATTTTTTTTCTAAAAATAATGTCATACATGCAAAACCTCAATTGTGAGTACATGTTATGCATGCATGTGTAAATGCTAATGAATGGCATGTTCAATAACACAACGGATCCCATATCCCATTATCCAAGTAACGTGTGCACTATAAGATATTTATAATACTCATAATACACTCATCAAGACAGAAGGATCATATTTAATATAGATAAGGCAAGAAATATTATGTCAATGCATTGTAGTTTCAGATGGATTTTCACTTACCTTTAATCGATCGTATGTTACTTCTTAGTTTCTTAGGTATTACTCCCTAACCTTAGCTGCGAATAATCTATAAAAATATAAGATACCAATCACTATCCGCAATCAACAAGTTCATTATGCTTAATCTTATACAAGGACCTTGAATTTCAATATAACTATGTAACAATCAAACTTTACTACTTAGAGACTAAAACCTAATACAATCTCCTAAGTACCTTGATTTCTCATCTTAAATGTATGATAAAATGACCTAATTGATGTATTATAACTCTTATAACATTTCTCTAAATGATAAACATCAATTTTATCATATATATGTTGAAACATGCCAAGAAGTAAAATGGAACAGATTTCCATCTTCTATTTTCCTTGCTGTCACATTAAGTTTCAGAGCAATTTTAGCATCCTTAGGCGTATTTATTCACTCTAAACTTTTTACCATACTTAAATAACATATAAAAACATATAACCATGCCATATAATTGCCAAAACACATGGATTTAGCTCCCCTAATTCAATCTACTTCACAACACACCAAAACAGATTTTCCTACTTTGGAAATTTGAGTGCTTCTCTAATATCATGCTCTATTTCAATTTCTAACCGATCAAAATTCATTCCAATACTCTTAAATCATATATGGACATATAAATGGTAACAATTATAGGTTTTATTAACATACCATATAATTTTGAATCCTAAAACACAAAAAAATAGTAAGATGACAGTTTCTATCACAAGTATTTCCTATTAAATGTTTGTAATTAAAAACCCTTTCTTTATACACCAAAGTCTAACTAAAACCTTCCTAAAACTTTTATAAAAGATATTGAAATCTTAATAAACAATAAACCCATTCAGAATAATCTAAAATCCAAAGGCAAAACCATGATTTTGAGGTTAAACTTGATGGTAATCACTTCTCCTTTGTTTTTCTTGGTTTTATTTCAACTTGGAATCAATTTAGAGCATTTGGAGATTTTAAGGTGTGTGTTTGGAAGCTAAAAATAGCTGAAATGAGGGTCTGGTCATGGCTTAAGGGTGAAGGGTTTGAGGTGTTAGCTTGAAATGTTAGCTTAAGCTTAATAAGAAAGCATGAGGTTGCAAAGATTTAGGTGTCAAATGGTGGTTTAAATCTAATATTATACACAACTTATACAGCTATAATCTGGTGTTTCTCAGTATTTATTTCTTTATTTAAAACCTATTTTAATTCCCATATGATAGGATAATAAATTCTACCCTAATTTCTTAATCATTCATTCGATCTTTAAATCGATTGACATCCGATTCTTAAATAATTTATATAGTTTTCATTTCAAAAATCATATGAACATATGGACCTTGAAATATGACACTTAAATCAAATTATATCATGCTTAATATCCCAAGTATTATTAATTTATCAATGTATAACTTTAAAACACCTTAATCTAGTTGAATCGAAACATATCAGCTTACTAGTAATACCTTTAATTACTTCTAAAATTATAACATATAACATATGAACATCTAATAGATTGACCAATCTATTCTTTCTCTTATCTAAATATTGAATTTCTTAATTAGGTTATAAGATTTCAACCACTAATATCATATTATAGCATTAGAGGTCTAATGATTAAGAATGCTATATAAGATGCCATGTAAATGTTAATGTAAATTAGATTATAAGTAGCATGTAATGCATGAATCACATTGGCCAAGTAAGTAGTGTGACGATTGGGAATTATATATAGTATCCAAAAAACTCTAATTATTGTTATTAAAATTTTCACACCACAAACCCCAAGCCACCGTCACCCCCTCATTACTCTTTCACTTTTGTTCCGTATTTCAAGATGTCGAATCCAAAAAATCCTAATTTTTGCTAATGTAATTTTCACCCCCACCCACTCGCTAATATCTCCCTTGTGTTTTGTATTTTATGATGCATAATCCCAAAAACCCTAGTTTTTTAAATTGATATTTTCACACTACAAGCACTAGGCTACTCCCATTCTCTTGTTATTCTCTCTTGTATTTAGTATTTTAAGATACAGAATCTAAAAAACCCAACTTATTCGCTATTGGAATTTTCACACAAAAAACCCAAGGCCACCGCCACCCTCTCATAACTCATTCTCTTGTGTTCTTTATTACAAGATGTAGAATCCAAAAAATCCTATTTTTTGCAACTAAAATTTTCACCCCACTCTCTTGCGAATATGTCTCATGTTTTTTGTATTTTAAAGTATGAAATCCAAAAAACCTTAGTTTTTGCTACAGATCGTTTCACATTATAAACCCCCCATCCTCCCCCACCTTTTCACTACTCTATCTCTTGTGTTCTGTGTTTCTTAATGTAGAATGCAAAAAATCCTAATTTTTGCTACTGAAATTTTCACACAACAAACCCCAAGCCACCCCCACCCCCTCGATACTCTCCCTCGTGTTTAATATTCCAAGATGTAGAATTTAAAAAATTCAAGTTACTACAACTAAAATATTCACACTATAAACCCTAGGCTACCCCACCTTTCGCTACTCTCGCTTTTGTTTAGTATTTCAAGATCAAAAAAACTCTAATTATTGTTATTGAAATTTTAAAACCACAAACCCTAGGCCACCACCACCTCCTCATTACTCTTTCACTTTTGTTCTGTATTTCAAGAAGTAGAATTCAAAAAACCTTAATTTTTGCTAATGTAATTTTCACCGCCACTCACTCACTAATATCTTTTTGTGTTCTAGATTCTGTGATGCATAATCCAAAAAACTCTAATTTTCGATAATGATATTTTCAAACTACAAGCACCAGGCCACTCCCATCCCCTTGTTACTCTCTTTCGTATTCAGTATTTCATGATATAGAATTTGCTATTGGAATTTTCAAACTTCAAACTAAAGGCCACCGCCACCCTCTCATTAGTCTTTTTTATGTTCTTTTTTTCAAGATGTAGAATCCAAAACATCCTAGTTTTTTAAACTAAAATTTTCACCCCCTTCTTTGGCTAATATCTCTCATGTGTTCTGTATTTTATGATGCATAATCCCAAAAATCCAAGTTATTGATATTAAAGTTTTCACACAACAAGCACCAAACCCCAGCCCATCCCCACCCCTCGCTACTCTCCCTTGTGTTCAATATTAGAAGATGTAAAATTTAAAAATCCAAGTTATTATAACTAAAATGCTCACACTACAAACTTAAGGCCACCCCCACCTCTTGCTATTCTCCCCTGTGTTTTCCAAGATATAGAATAAAAAAAACTTTAATTATTGCTATGGAAGATTTCAAACTACAAATCCAGGCCATCGCCACCCCATCGTTACTCTCTCAATTTTGTTCTGTATTTCAAAATGTAGAATCTAAAAACTTTAATTTTTGCTAATATAATTTTCACCCTCACCCACTTACTAATATCTCCCATGTGTTCTGTATTTTGTAATGCATAATCTAAAAAACCTAAATTTTTGATATTGAAGTTTTCACACTACAATCACCAAACCACCCATGCTCCCTTACTACTCTCTCTTTTGTTCACTATTTTAAGATTTAGAATCAAAAAATACTAGTTGTTGCAATTGGAATTTTCACACGTTAAACCCAAAGCCACCGCCACCCCATCATTACTCTCTCTTGTGTTCTTTATTTCAAGATGTAGAATCCAAAATATCTTAGTTTTTTAAACTAAAATTTTTATCCCGTTCTCTAGCTAATATCTCTCATGTGTTCATGTATTTTAAAATAATGAATCCAAAAAACCCTAGTTTTTGTTATAGAATATTTCACATTATAAAACCTCAATCCTCCCCCCTTTCGCAACTCTCTTTCTTGTGTTCTATATTTCTTGATGTAAAATACAAAAAAAAACCCTAATTTTTGCTACTAAAATTTCACATTATAAACCCCAGTCCATCCCCACCCCTCGTTACTCTCCTTTGTGATCAATATTCCAAGATGTATAATCTAAATACCCAAGTTATTACAACTAAAATACTCACACTACAAACCCTAGGCCACCCCCACCTCTCGCCACTCTCACTTGTGTTTATTATTCCAAGATGTAGAATAAAAAAAAACTCTAATTATTGCTACTAAAATTCTCAAACAACAAATCCCATAATATCACCACCCCATCGTTACACTCTTATTTTTGTTCTGTATTTGAAGATGTATAATGTAAAACCCTAATTCTGCTAATGTAATTTTCACCCTCACCCACTCACTAATATCTTGCTTGTGTTTTGTATTATGATGAGTCATCCAAAAAATTCTAGTTTTTTATATTGAAGTTTTCAAACTACAAGCACCAGACCACCCAACCCCCTTGCTACTCTCTCTTGTGTTCAATATTTCAACATGTAGAATCTAAAAAACTATAGTTATTGCTATTAGAATTTTCACACTTCAAACCCAAGGCCACCGCCACCCTCTCATTACTCTCTCTTGTGTTCTTTATTTCAAGATGTACAATACTTTTTGAAACTAAAATTTCACCCCACTCCCTACCTAATATCTCTCATGTGTTCTGTATTTTAAGATATGGAATTCAAAAAGGCCTAGTTTTTATCATAGCATGTTTCACATTATAAGCCCCAATCTTCCCCTACTTTTTCACAACACTCTCTTTTGTTCTGTTTTTATTGATGTAGAATACAAAAAATCCTAACTTTTGCTACTAAAATTTCACATTACAAACCTCAATCCACCCCCACCCCCTCGCTGCTCGCCCTTGTGTTTAATATTCTAAGATGTACAATCTAAAAAACCCAAGTTATTGCAACTAAAATATTCACACTACAAACCCTAGGCCACCACCATCTATCGCTACTCTTACTTGTGTTTAATATTCCAAGATGTAGAATAAAAAAACTTTAATTATTGCTATTGAAAATTTTAAATTACAAATCCCAGACCATTGACACCCCATCCTTCCTCTCGTGGTTTTGTTCTGTATTTCAAGATGTAGAATCTAAATACTCTAAATTTTGCTAATATAAATTTCACCCCCACCCACTTGCTAATATCTCCCATGTATTCTGTATTTTGTGATGCATAATCCAAAAAATCTAAATTTTTGATATTGAAGTTTTCACACAACAAGCACCAAACCACCCACGCCCCCTTACTACTCTCTCTTGTATTCAGTATTTCAAAATTTAGGATACAAAAAACCCAAATTATTGCGATTAGAATTTTCACACTTCAAACCTAAGGCCACCACCACCCCCTCATTACTCTCTATTGTGTTATTTATTTCAAGGTGTAGAATCCAAAACATCCAAGTTTTTTAAACTAAAATTTTCACCCCATTCTCTTGTTAATATCTCTCATGTGTCCTGTATTTTAAGATATGGAATCCAAAAAACCCTAGTTTTTGTTATAAAATGTTTCACATTATAAACCCCAATCCCCCCTCCCCTTTCACAACTCTCTTTCGTCTAAAAAGTTATTTTAAGTTATTACAACTAAAATATTCACACTACAAACCCTAGGCCCCCTACCTCTTACTACTCTCGCTTCTGTTTAGTATTCCAAGATGTAGAATAAAAAAAACTCAAATTATTGCTATTGAAATTTTGAAACTACAAATCCCAGGCCATCACCAACCTATCGTTACTTTCTTAGTTTTGTTCTGTATTTCAAAATGTAGAATCTAAAAAACCTATTTTTTGCTAATGTAATTTTCACCTCCACCCACTCGCTAATATCTCCCATGTGTTCTGTATTTTGTCATTCATAATCCAAAAAACCCAAGATTTTCATATTGAAGTTTTCACACAACAAGTACCAAACCACCCACGCCCCCTTTCTACTCTCTCTTGTGTTCAGTATTTCAAGATTTAGATTTCAAAAAACACTAGTTGTTGCAATTGGAATTTTCACACTTCAAACCAAAGGCTATCGCCACCCCCTCACTACTCTCTCTTGTATTTCAAGATGTAAAATCTAAAACATCGTAGTTTTTTAAACTAAAATTTTCACCCCATTCTCTGGCTAATATCTCTTGTGTGTTCTGTATTTTAAGATTGGAATGCAAAAAACCCTAATTTTTTGTTACAGAAGATTTCACATTATAAACCCCAATCCCCCTTCCCCTTTCGCAACTCTCTTCCGTCTATTCTATATTTCTTGATGTAGAATACAAAAAACCCTTATTTTTGCTACTAAAAATTTTACATTACAAATCCCAACCCATCCCCATCCCTCGCTACTCTCCCTTTTGTTCAATTTTCTAAGATGTATAATCTAAAAAACCCAAGTTATTGCAACTAAAATATTCACACTACAAACCCTAGGGCATCCCCACCTCTTGCTACTCTCGTTTGCGTTTAGTATTCCAAGATATACAATAAAAAAACTCTAATTATTGCTATTGAAATTTTCAAACTACAAATCCTAGGTCATCGCCACTCCATCGTTACTCTCTTAGTTTGTTCTATATTCCAAGATATAGAATCTAAAAACACTAATTTTGCTAATGTAATTTTCTCCCCCACCCACTCGCTAATATCTCTCATGTGTTCTGTATTTTATGATGCATAATCCCAAAAATTCAAGTTATTGATATTAAAGTTTTCACACAACAAGCACCAAACCACCCACGCCACCTTACTATCTCTTGTACTTAGTATTTCAAAATTTAGAATTCAAAAAATACTAGTTGTTGGGATTGGAATTTTCACACTTCAAAACCAAGGCAACCACCACCCCCTCATTATTTTCTCTTGTATTCTTTGTTTTAAGATGTAGAATAAAAAACATCCTAGTTTTTTAAACTAAAATTTTCACCCCATTCTCTGGCTAATATCTTTCATGTGTTTTGTATTTTTAGATATGGAATCCAAAAAACTTTAGTTTTTGTTACAGAATGTTTCACATTATAAACCCCAATCCCTTCTTCCCTTCGCAACTCTCTCTCTCTCTCTCTCTCTTGTATTCTGTATTTCTTGACATAGAATACAAGAAACCCTAATTTTTGCTACTAAAAATTTAACATTACAAACTCCAGCCAATTCCCACTCTCGCTACTTTTCGTTGTGTTCAGTATTAGAAGATATACAATCTAAAAAACCCAACTTATTACAACTAAAATATTCACACTACAAACCTCAGGCCACCTCTACCTCTAGCTACTCTTGCTTGTGTTTTCCAAGATGTAGAATAAAAAAAAACTCTAATTATTGCTATAGAAATTTTTAAACTACAAATCCCAAGCCATCGCCACCCCGTCGTTACTCTCTCAATTTTGTTCTGTATTTCAAGATGTAAAATCTAAAAACCCTAATTTTTACTAATATAATTTTCAAACCACAAATCCCAGGCCATCTCCACCATCTCAGTACTCTCTCAGTTTTTTTTTCTGTATTTCAAGATGTAGAATCTAAAAACTCTAATTTTTGCAAATATAATTCACTCCTATCCACTCGCTAATATCTCCCATGTGTTTTCTATTTTATGTTACATAATCCAAAAAACTCTACTTTTTGATATTGAAGTTTTCACCATACAAGCACCAATCCACCATGCCCCCTTGCTACTCTCTCTTGTGTTCAGTATTTCAAGATATAGAATCCAAAAAACTCTAGTTATTGTTATTGGAATTTTCACACTTCTAACTTAAGGCCACTGTCACCCTCTCATTACTCTCTCTTGTGTTATTTATTTCAAAAAGTAGAATCCAAAAACCCTTATTTTGTAAACTAAGATTTTTACCCCACTCTCTAGCTAATATCTCTCAGGTGTTCTGTATTTTAAGATATGGAACCCAAAAATCCTAGTTTTTGTTACATAATATTTCATATTATAAACTCTAATCCTCCCCCACTATTTTGCAACTCTCTCTCTTTTATTTTGTATTTCTTCATGTATAATATCAAAAACCCTAATTTTTGCTACGAAAAATTTCACAATACAAAACCTAGACCCCACCCCCTCGCTGCTTACCCTTGTGTTTCATATTCCAAGATGTACAATCAAAAAAATTCAAGTCTTTGCAACTAAAATATTCACAATACAAACCCTAGGCCACACCCACCTCTCGTTGATCTCGCTTTTATTTAGTATTCCAATATGTAGAATAAAAAAACTCTAATTATTGCAATTAAAATTTTCAAACTACAAATCCCAGGCCATTGCCACCACTTTCATTATTCTCTTAGTTTTGTTATCTATTTTAAGATGTAGAATCTAAAAATCCTAATTTTTGCTAATGTAATTTTCACCCCAACCCACTTGCTAATATTTTCTTTGTGTTCTGTATTTTATGATGCATAATCCAAAAAATACTAATTTTTGATATTGAAGTTTTCACACTACAAGTACTGGACCACCCACGCCTCCTTGCTACTCTCTCTTGTTTTTAGCATTTCAAGATGTTGAATCCAAAACATCCTAGTTATTACTTTTGAAATTTTTACATTTCAAACCCAAAGCCACCGCTACCTTCTCATTACTCTCTGTTGTGTTCTTTATTTCAAGAAGTAGAATCCAAAAAACCATTGTTTTTTAAACTAAATTTTCACCCCTCTCTATCTAATATCTCTCATTTGTTCTGTATTTTAAGATATGGAATGCAAAAAATCCTAGTTTTTGTTACATGATGTTTCATATTATAAACCCAATCCTCCCCCATTCTTTTGGAACTCTCTCTCTTTTGTTCTGTATTTCTTGATGTAAAATATAAAAAACCCTAATTTTTGCAAGTAAAAAGTTCACAATACAAACCCCAAGCCACCCCACCCCCTCGTTCCTCTGCTTGTGTTAAGTATTCCAAGATACACAATTTAAAAAACCCAAGTTAGTACAACTATTCACAGTACAAACCCTTGGCCACCCACACCACTCGCTCCTCTCGCTTGTGTTTAGTATTCTAAGATGTAGAATCAAAAAAAACTCTAACTATTGCTATTGAAATTTCAAAACCATAAATCCCAGCCCATCACCACCATCTCGTTACTCTCTCAGTTTTGTTCTGTATTTCAAGATATAGAATCTAGAAACTCTAATTTTTGCTGATGTAATTTTCTCCCCCACCCACTCACTAATATCTCTCATATGTTCTATATTTTATGATAAATAATCGAGAAAACCATAGTTTTTGATATTGAAGTTTTCACCCTACAATCACCAGACCACCCATGCCTCTTTACTACTCTCTCTTGTGTTCTGTATTTTAAGATATAGAATCCAAAAAAATTTAGTTATTGTTATTGGAATTTTTACACTTAAAACCCAAGGCCACTGCCACCCTCTCATTACTCTCTCTTGTGTTATTTATTTCAAGATGTAGAATTTTAAACAACCTAGTTTTTTATATTAAAATTTTCACCCCACTCTCTATCTAATATCTTTAATATGTTTTGTATTTTAAGATATGGAATCCAAAAAATCCAAGTTTTTGCTACAAAGTATTTCAAATTATCAACCCCAATCTTTCCCTACTCTTTCGCAACTCTCTCTCTTGTGTGTTCTATATTTCTTGATATAGAATACAAAAAACCCTAATTTTTGCTACTAAAAGTTTCACCTTACAAATCCCAAGCCACCTCCACCCCCTCGCTACTCTTTTTTGTGTTCAATATTACAAGATGTACAATCTAAAAAACTCAATTTATTACAACTCAAATATTCACACTACAAACCCCACGCTACCCCCACCTCTCGCTACTCTCGCTTGTTTAGTATTCCAAGATGTAGAATAAAAAAACTCTAATTGTTGCTATTGAAATTTTCCAACTACAAACCCTAGGCAATCACCACCCCATCATTACTTTCTCAATTTTGTTCTGTATTTCAAGATATAGAATGTAAAAAATCCTAATTTTTGCTAATGTTATTTTTACCTCCACCTACTCGCTAATATCTCCCTTGTGTTTTGTATTTTATAATGCATAATCCAAAAAACTTTAGTTTTTTATATTTCAGTTTTCACACTACAAGCACCAGACCACCCCAACCATTTGCTATTCTCTCTTGTGTTCAATATTTCAAGATGTAAAATGCAGAAAATATTAGTTGTTGCTATTGGAATTTTCACACTTCAAACCTAAGGCCACCGCCACCCTCCTATTACTCTCTATTGTGTTTTTTATTTCAATATGTAGAATCCAAAATACCATATTTTTTAAACTAAAATTTTCACCCCACTTTTTGGCTAATATCTCTCATGTGTTCTGTATTTTAAGATATAGAATCTAAAAAATACTAGTTTTTGTTACAGAATGTTTCACATTATAAACCCAATCCTCCCCAACCTTTTCACAACTCTCTATCTTGTGTTCTGTATTTTTTGGTGTAGAATACAAAAACACTAATTTTTACTACTAAAAATTGCACATTATAAAACCCAGGCCATCCCTACCTCCTTACTACTCTCCATTGTGTTCAGTATTACAAGATGTACAATCTATAAAATTCAAGTTATTGCAGCTAAAATATTCAGAATACAAACCCCAAGCTACCCCCACCTCTAGCTACTCTCCACTTTGTTTAGTATTTCATGATGTAGAATCAAAAAAACTCTAATCATTGCTATTGAAATTTTCAAACTACAAATCCAGGCCATTACCACCCCCTCGTTACTCTCAATTTTGTTCTGTATTTCAAGATGTAGAATATAAAAAATTCTAATTTTTGCTAATGTGATTTTCACCCCCACCTACTTGCTAATATCTCCCTTGTGTTTTGTATTTGATGATATATAATCTAAAAATCCCTAGTTTTTTATATTTAAATTTTCACACTACAAGCACTAGACCACCCCGTCCCTTTGCTACTCTCTCTTGTGTTCAGTATTTCAAGATGTAGAATACAAAAAATACTAGTTATTGCTATTGAAATTTTCACACTTCAAATCCATGGCCACCGCCACCCTCCCATTACTCTCTATTATGTTTTTTTCTTATTTCAAGATGTAGAATCCAAAATACCATAAGTTTTTAAACTAAAATTTTCACCCCACCTTTTGGCTTATATCTCTCATGTGTTTTGTATTTTAAGATATGAAATTCAAAAAACCCTAGTTTTTGTTACAAAATTTTCACATTATAAACCCTAATCTTCCCCAACCCTTTCACAACTCTCTCTCTTGTGTTCTGTATTTTTTGATGTAGAATACAAAAATAATTTTTACTACTAAAAATTGCACATTACAAACCCCAGGCCATCCCTACCTCTTGCTACTCTACCTTGTATTCAGTATTACAAGATATACAATCTATAAACTCAAGTTATTGCAACTAAAATATTTATACTACAAACCCCATGCCACCCCTACCCCTCGCTACTTTCCCTTGTGTTTAGTATTCCATGATGTAGAATCAAAAAAATTCTATTTATTGCTATTGAAATTTTCAATCTACAAACCCCAGGCCATCACCACCCCCTCGTTACTCTCTCAGTTTTGCTCTGTATTTCAAAATTTAGAATATAAAAAATCCTAATTTTTGCTAATGTAATTTTCACCCCCACCCACTCACTAATATCTCCCTTGTATTTTGTATTTTATGATGCCTAATCCAAAAAACCCAAATTTTTTATATTGTAGTTTTTCACTACAAGTACCAGAGCACCCCCGCCACTTTGCTGCTCTCTCTTGTGTTGAGTACTTCAAGATGTAAAATCCAAAAAATACTAGTTATTGCTATTAGAATTTTCACAATTTAAACCCAAGGCCACTTCCACCCTTTCATTACTCTCTGTAGTGTTTTTTATTTTTAGATGTAGAATCCAAAAAACTCTAGTTTTTTAAACTAAAATTTTCATCCCACTCTCTGGCTAATGTCTCTCATGTGTTCTATTTTTTAAGATATGGAATTCAAAAAACCCTAGTTTTTGTTTTAGAATGTTTCACATTATAAACACCAATCCTCCCCCACTCTTTCACAACTCTCTCTCTTGTGCTCTATATTTCTTGGTGTACAATACAAAAAACTCTAATTTTTACTGCTAAAAATTTCAAATTACAAACCTCAGACCACCCCCACCCTATCGGTACTCTCACTTGTGTTTAGTATTCCAGGATGTACAATGTAAAAAATTGAAGTTATTAAAAATTAAATATTCACACTACAAATTTCAGGCCACCCCCACCTCTCGCAACTCTTTCTAGTGTCTAGTATCCCAAGATGTAGAACAAAAAAATTCCAATTAATGCTATTGAATTTTCAAACTACAAACCCCATGCCATCACTGCCCCCTCGTTACTCTCTCGATTTTGTTCTGTATTTCAAGATGTACAATATAAAAAATCCTAATTTTTGCTAATGTAATTTTCACCCCCATCCACTTACTAATATCTCCTTTATCTTTTGTGTTTTATGATGCATGATCCAAAAATTCCTAGTTTTTTAAATTTAAGTTTTCACACTACCAGCACCAGACCACCCCCTCTCTTTATTACTCTCTGTTGTATTTAGTTTTTCAATATGTAGAATCTAAAAAATCATAGTTATTGCTAATGAAATTTTAACACTTCAAACCTAAGGCCACCGCCCCCTCTCGTTACTCTCTCTTGTGTTCTTTATTTCAATAAGTGGAATCCAAAAAACCTTTATTTTTTAAACTAAAATTTTCACCTCACTCTCTAACTAATATCTCTCATGTGTTCTGTATTTTAAGATATGAAATCCAAAAAACCCTAGTTTTTGTTACATAATGTTTCACATTATAAACCCCAGTCCTCCTCCACTCTTTCACAACTCTCTCTCGCTCTCTCATTCTATATTTCTTGATGTAGAATATAAAAAACCCTAATTTTTTCTACTAAAAATTAAACCTAGACCACCCCCACCCCCTCGCTACTCTCCCTTGTGTCAGTATTCCAAGATGTACAATCTAAAAAACCCAAGTCATTGCAACTAAAATATTCAGGCTACAAACCCTAGCCACCCCCACCTCTCGCTACTCTCGCTTGTATTTAGTATTCCAAGATGTAGAATAAGAAAAACTCTAATTATTTCTATTGGAATTTTCAAACCACAAATCCCAGGCCTTCGCCGCCATCTTGTTACTCTTTTAGTTTTGTTCTATATTTTAAGATGTAGAATCAAAAAACTCTAATTTTTGCTAATGTAATTTTCACCCCCACCCACTCGCTAATATCTCTCATATGTTCTGTATTTTATGATAGATAATCCAAAAAACCCTTTTTTTTGATATTAAAGTTTTCACCTTACAATCACCAGACCACCCACGCCCCCTTACTACTCTCTCTTGTGTTCTGTATTTCAAGATGTAGAATCCAAAAAACTCTGGTTATTGTTATTGAAATTTTTACACTTCAAATCCATGGCCACCGCCACCCTCTCATTACTCTCTCTTGTGTTCTTCATTTCAAGATGTAAAATCTAAAACAACCTAGTTTTTTAAACTAAAATTTTCACCCCACTCTCTAGCTAATATCTTTTATGTGTTTTGTATTTTAAGATATGGAGTCCAAAAAACCCTAATTTTTTATTATATAATGTTTCACATTATAAACCCCAATCTCCCCCTCCCCCCCACCCTTTCACAACTTTCTCTCTTTTGTTCTATATTTCTTGATGTAGAATACAGAAAACCATGATTTTGGCTACTAAAAACTTCACATTACAAACACCAGCCAAACCCACCCCTTCGCTGCTCTCCCTTGTGTTTAGTATGCCAAGATGCACAATTTAAAAAATCCAAGTTATTGCAACTAAAATATTCACAGTACAAACCCTAGGCCACCCCACCTCTTGCTTGTGTTTATTACTCCAAGATATGGAATAAAAAAACTCAATTATTGCTATTGAAATTTTCAAACCCTAAATTCCAGGCCATCGCTACCATCTCGTTACTCTCTCAGTTTTGTTCTGTATTTCATGATGTAGAATCTAAACACTTTAATTTTTGCTAATGTGATTTTCACTCCCAACCACTTGCTAATATCTTATGTATTTTATGATACATAATCCAAAAAACTCTAGTTTTTGATATTGATGTTTTCACCCTATAAGCACCAGACCACCCACGCCCTCTTGCTACTCTCTTTTGTGTGCTGTATTTCATGATATAGAATCCAAAAAATTCTAGTTATTGCTATTGGAATTTTTACACTTCAAATCCAAGGTCACCGCCACCCTCTCATTACTCTCTCTTGTGTTCTTTTTTTTTATTTGTTTAAGAGGAATATGCAACTTCTGGCTGCAACAATAGCTACAACAAATGCTTCACTTCTTAATTCTTCCAAGCAAACTGAAAAGACTCAATTCAGTGTTGACACTTCCGTAATTTTGGTAATAATGAACTTACTATTATAATGCTTCCTTGGCTATGAAAATTGATGGAGTCCAAACCTATTTATTCTTAGTATTGACGTGCGATGGAGTTCAAATTTTTTGCTAGTTTTATTTGTTGTTGTAATAAATGTGATACCACAGGGAATACTGGGAAAAAAATATATACTTTTGATGAAGGGGAAACATATAGATTTCTTTCTTAATCATTGATGTGAATGTGTTCCTTGTCCCCTTGTCGACTAAACCCAGGTGGCGAAAGCATGTAAATCTCTTCGGAGTGGTTTCCATGTAAACAAATATTTTTGGACATTGAGTTAGTGCAACGACTAACCTTTAGCGGCTGCAATAGCTAAAAATGCATCAAATTATGACCAATCTTACGACTGGGGCAAAGGTTTCCTTGTAATCCAATCCTTCCACCTGTATGTACCTTTTTGCAGCCAAGTGAGCCTTGTATCTTTCAATAGTACCATCAGAATTATGCTTGATCTTGTAGACCCATTTTCATCCAATGGGTCTTTTTCCTATAGGAAATGAAGTATATCTCCATGTGCCATTATCTTCTAATACCTCGAGCTTCAATTACATCTCTACCCACTTAGGATCAGAAGCTGCTTGTTGGTAGAAAACTAGTTTAATACTATTAGAAATAGACTGAATGAGCTTTTGATGAGAAGGTGATAAATTGGCATATGAGATGTACTAGAGAATACTTGGTCCCTTTAAACGGACTTGGAGTCGAAGTTGATGATTGATGGCAGTAGGTAGGTTGGCGTGATGTTAATCTCTAAGCTAGGTAGAAGATTGACTGATGCATGTGGACCTTCTAAGTGGAGGTGAACTAGGTGTTAGCTTAGGGGAAAGTGACATTGTGTGATCTTGGTGTGTCTCGATTTCTTGAGTTGTGTTGGTTTAGGCAACACTAGTGTAGGAGAGATTGCATCATTGTGAGAATCATATGGTGAGTTTGGGAAGATAGACTCATAGAAAAAAATATCCCTTCTAGTAAACATTTTCTTGGCATGTAAATCCTAAACTTTATATGCCTTTTGACCCAAAAGATACCTAAGGAAAATACACTTATTTACACGTTGATCGAATTTATGTTCAGTTTGGATTTGGGTGGCATAACAAAGATAACCAAAAACTCTTAAGTGGTGATAGATGGGAGTTCGATTATATAGAAGCTCATAAGGAGTCTTTTTGCTCAGTAGTGGACTTGGGGTTCAGTTTATGAGATATACAGCTGTCAACGCACTCTATCCCCAAAAGTGTAAAGGCGAATGAGCTTGAAAACATAAAGCACGAGCTATGTTAAGGAGGTGTTTATGCTTACGTTCAACAACACCATTTTATTGAAAGGTAGAAATACAACTATGTTCAAATATAACACTCTGGCTATTATAAAAATTGAGCGTTGAGGTGAACTCGCTACCATTGTCAACTCTAAAATGTTTCACGAATGTGTTAAATTGCGTTCTCGCCTGTGCAAAGAAGTTTCTCAAGATTTCTTGAGTTTTGAATTTATAACGCATCAAATAAACCCAAGTATGCCTTGAAAAAATCATCAACAATTGTTAAAAAATAGTAAGCTTCTGAGATAAAAGCTACTCAGAATGCCCCCATATATCTCAGTGAACAAATCAAAAGGTGGTTTTGGATTTTATTGAACTATGCCAAATGGCAATCGAGTTTGCTTTACAAGCTGACAAACTTCACAAAAGCTATTTGAATGACAAAAATTCCTAAACCTAAACTACTAAGATGCTTCAGGGGATGGATTGATGGATGGCCCAATCTTTGATGCAACAAAATGTTTGTAACATGGTTGATTCTGGGTTTTATTTCCTTGTTGAATGGACTAGGTTCTAAGGCAAGGTAATAGAGCCCATTAGCAAGATTTCCCAAATTAATCATCTTCTTCATTTTCAAATCCTATAAAACACAAAAGTTTAGATAGAAAGTTAACGAGCAATTCAAAGAACTTGTTAATTTGCTAACTGATGAAAGATTAACTCAGAAACTTGGGATATATAAGACATCAGGAACTCTTGTTTTTGCATGTATCTGAGCTAAACCAGAACAACTGATTAAAGCTTTGTGACCATTAGGCAACCCAACATATGGTTACTTTGATTTGGTCTTTTGTTGTAGCAATTCAGAGCAGCCTGTAATGTGGTTCGTAGCTCATGTGTCAATGATCCATTTATCAGAATAGATATTTATCATTTTATGATGAGAATTGACCTGCTATGTTAGCTTGAGGTTTATCATTGTTGTTGTTCAGAAAGCTCATAAGTTTTTGGTACTGCTCTTTTGTCAAGGAATGAGCTTATGTCTGCATGTTGTTTGCTTCTGGCTTATCACTTCTTATTGTAGCCTTTTCCCTTTTCTTGTTTAGTTTGTAATTTGAAGGAAAACCATGTAGAAATAAACAACGATCTACAGTGTGGTTATTCCTATTACAGTGCGTACAATGGAGCTTAATTCCTTGCTTCTGTTAGGAATCATTTCCTTGTTTTGTTGCTTCAACCAGCATGACTTCTTTAGCCATCATCAAGTTTGTTTGTTTTTCTTCTTGTAGGATCATGGCATAAATCTTGCTAATGGAAGGTAGGGGCTGCAATAGTAAGATTTGTCCACGAATTGCAGAATAACTATCATTTAAGCCCATCAAAAATTACATTACCTTGTTGGAGTGTTCATTTTCTGCAATTTTGCCACTTGTTCCATAAGTGCATGTTACTGGTTCACTGTATGAGCTCAACTCGTCCCAAAGGCCTTTCAATTTTGAGTAGTACAAAGTTACTAACATGGTATTTTGTTGAAGCGACACTATATTTCTCTACAATTGAAAGATTCTTGGTGCAATGCTTTATGAAAATTGCTCTTTCAAGTCTGCCCAAACCTCAAAGGCAAGCTCCATGTAGATTACGCTTTTTGAGATACTGGAATCAATTGAATTAAGTATTCAAGAAAGCACCATATCATTACATCATTTCCAACTTGAAAATCTTTCATCAGTTTCAGGTGGTCTCTTGATGGAACCATTCACAAAACCTGTTTTATTCTTAGCACTTAAGGCAATGCTAGCAGATATGTTCTATGTTGCATAGTTATCACTATTAAGGAGTTTAGTGACTGAACTTGCACCTGGATGATCTAAAAGATGAAGATGGAATGGACCAGATAAATCTAGGATAGAGACAGCTTCAGATTTCTTTTCTAGAGCCATTATGTGTTCCACTTTTTTTTCATAAGATTTTGTAAGAGAAGATATGGATAAAAAGAACAAGCTTTCAAAAAATTTCCAAGATTAGCACTGGTACCATGATAAAAATGGAAGAAGAGCCATGAATGAAGCTTGAAAATTCTATATTTCTCTACTACAGTTTACAGATTGTGCTATTACAGTTAGAGTAGGATGTCCAACGCCCCAATTGGATTGGGTTTATTATACTCTTTTGCTTTGTAAATACAATCTTATTGACAATCATATTAATAAAAAGACATTTTCTTTATCTTATGTCTTGCATCTTTTATTTCTATGCGATGGGGTGGGGGTGGCTCGGGTTTGTAGTGTAAAATTTTCAGTAGTAAAAACTAGGATTTTTTGGATTCCATATCTTAAAATAAAGAAGACATGAGAGAGAGTAATGATAGGGTGGCGGTGGACTTCGATTTGTAGTGTGAAAATTCTAATAGCAATTAACTAGAGTTTTTTTTATTCTATATCTTGAAATACTAAATACAAGAGAAAGTTGCAAGGGGGCGGGAGTGGCCTAGTGCTTGTAGAGTGAAAACATCAATATGAAAAATTAGTGTTTTCTGGATACTATATCTTGGTAGACTAAACACAAGTGAGAGTATTGAGAGGTAGGGTGGCGTGGGTTTGTAATGTGAATATTTTAGTTGCAGTAACTTAGGTGTTATAGATTCTACATCTTAGAATACTGAACGTGAGAGAGAGTAGCGAGGGGGGTGGGTATGGCCTAGGATTTATAGTATGGCCTGGGTTTTTTGGATTCTATATTAAGAAATACAGAATATAAGAGAGGGAGTAAGGAAGGGGTAGAGGAGGATGGGGGTTTATAAAGTGAAACGATCTGTAGCAAAAACTATTATTTTTTAGATTTCTTATCTTAAAATATAGAACACATGAGACTATTAGCAATAGAGTGGATTCCACATCTTGAAATAAAGAACACAAGAGAGAGAGAGTAATGAGAGGGTGGTGGTGGCCTTGGGTTTGTAGTGTGAGAATTCCAATAGCAATTAACTAGGGTATTTTAGATTCTATATCTTGAAATACTGAACACTAGAGAGAGTAGCAAAGGGGCAGGAGTGGCCTAATGCTTGTAGTTTGAAAAACTCAATATAAAAAACTAGGATTTTTTGGATACTATATTTAGGAATACTAAACAAAAGTAAGAGTAGCGAGAGGTGGGGTGGCCTAGGGTTTGTATTATGAATATTTTAGTTGTAGTACCTTGGATTTTTTAGATTCTACAACTTGGAACATTGAATATAAGAAAGAGTAAGGAGGGGGTGAGGATGGCCTGGGGTTTGTACTGTGAAATTTTCAGTAGCAAAAGATAGAATTTTTTTGATTCTATATTAAGAAATACAGAATACAAGAGAGGGAGTAGTGAAAGGGTAGGGAAGGACGGTGGTTTATAATATGAAATGATATGTAGCAAAAACTAAGATTTTTTGGATTTTATACCTTAAAATACAAAAAAACATGAGACATATTAGCAAGAGAGTGGGTGAAAATTTTAGTTTCGAAAACTAGGATTTTTTGGATTTCACATCTAGAAATAAAGAACACAAGAGAGAGAGTAATGAGAGGGTGGTGGTGGCCCTAGGTTTATAGTGTGAAAATTCCAATAGCAGTTAATTAGGGTTTGTGGGATTCTATATCTTGAAATACTGAACACAAGAGAAAGTAGCAAAGGGGCGGGGGTGGTCTGGTACTTGTAGTGTGAAAACTTCAATATAAAAAACAAGAATTTTTTGGATTATGCATCATAAAATATAAAACATTAGGGTTTTTTGGATTATACATTTTGAAATACAAAACAAAAGAGAGAGTAACAAGAGGGTGGCAGTGGTCTGGGTTTGTAGTGTGAAAATCTCAATAGCAATAAGTAGGGTTTTTTGGATTCTACATATTAGAATATAAACACAAGAGAGAGTAGTGAGGGGGTTAGTGTGGCATTGGGTTTGTTTTGTGAAAAATTTAATAACAAAAATAAAGGTTTCTTGGATTCTATATCATGAATAAGGGAGAGTAAAGAAAGTGTAGATGTGGCCTGGGCTTTGTAGTGTGAAATTTATGTTGTAAAAATTAAGTTTTTTTGGACTCTACATATTGAAATATTGAACTTAAGAGGGAGAGTAACGAGAAGGCGGTGGTGGTGTGGGGTGTGTGTGTGCTGCTTACGTGAAGCAATAAGCGGGAGATAAATTGGATAGGAGATCGAGTTTATATGAGTTTGTAGGGTATCTAGAAAAATCCATTAGATACTATTTCTATGACCCTTTAGAATAAAAGGTGTTTGTTTCAAGGAATGTCGCCTTCTTAGAGAAGGAGTTTCTATTGGATAGAAATGATGAAGTAGTGGAACTTTAAGAAATTCAAGAACCACAGAGCCTCCCAACAGATGTAGTAACTGGTCAACCAACTGAGGCTGAGCCTTTGGACACAAAATATCTTAGGAGATCCTAAGTGATCTTAAAGCCATTTGAGAGGTATGACTTTTTGTTAGAGAACAACGAGAAGAATCTCCCATTGGATAAGGAAGATCAAGTAGAAGCTCAAATATGTGAATATGTGAGTTTAACTCATGTTTTTTATTTAAGTTCTTGAGTTGTTTGAGGGTTTATGATTTTTAGAGCTTCTATTATTGTTTATAATCATGTTAGGATGTTATTTGTGGTCTTATAATTCACAAAAGAGGGATTTTAGTTGCAAAATTGCAATAGAAATTACTAGGGATAGAAACTATATATGTGTTGGTTTTTGTATTTAAAGATTTATATATGTATAATAACTTGATTACAACCTATATATTTCACCATATATGTGTTTATATATGAGTCTAGGTGATGTATGTAGGTTTGGAGAGATTATAAATTGACATATGGTTGGATATTTAAAGAAACACTCAAAACTGTCATGATAGAACTTACAGTTTTTGTATTGTGATAAGTGGGCTGGGTTTGCAGAGGTAAATCAGTTGTTTTAGGAACTTCTATAATATGATTACATTTCTCTACATGTTGGCTAGGTGTGGTAAAATTTTTGGGGTGATTGGATATGCTTAGAGATGTCAAAACTATCATGCAACTAAATTGGATAACAAGAAAATATGGAAATGTGAATTTGTTCGTTCCATTTGATAACTCAGCATGTTTCAACCTAAACATGTTGCTATTGACTTCTAACAATTAGGTACATGCTACTATAGTTATAATACTTTAATTATATGATATTTACATGTATCTAAGATAAGAAATTAAGGTATTTGAGGGTCTATATTGGGTTCTAGTTTGTTACCTAGATAGCTTGGTGTTTAAGGTCCTAGTATGAGATTTTGTGCTTTCAACTTGTCAAATTGGGAATGGTGCTTGATGTTGGGTAATATTACAGGCTATTTTATATCTAAGGTAGAGGGAAACAATAAACAAATCATGACTAAGCTACCAACCAAGTGAAAGGTAAGTAAAGATCCATTTGCAACTACAATGCATGAACATAGTATGTCTTGAAGCATTTATACCTAATATGTTGATGATATTTAAATTGACTGGATGACAAGTATAGTATGTACCTTAAGAGTTTTATGATTCTTGAAACATGTTGAGAGTAAGATGACTTACATGTCATATTGAATATCATTCATGAGCATTTACATGTGCATGCACGACATATGAGTATAGTGGAGGTTCTTGCATGCACTTTATGATTTGAGATATGATTTTCATAAAGAAAATATTTTGGTTGGCCACTTTAAGTGTAATGCCCAATTCTCTTCTACGTAGCCAATAATAAGCATCTTGCATGAATATGCATCTAATCAATGTGTATTATTGAATTATGACATACAAATAGCATGATTGCACGAATATGAATAATTGTTATTATATACTCCATTTATGCTTTAACATGCATTAGTACATGAAATATGAGATCAAACTTTTGTTTCTTGATTTAATATATTCCTCAAGTGTCTTTTTGTAGTGAAAAGCTCGGTATCTCGTTTAAGAAAGATTGATGTGTTGAATGGCCATAAAATGAATTATTCGTATTGCTCCATACGTGTTAATGATCTAAGGACTTATGGAGAGGTGATGTCGGGCATCGACTCGGGAAGTTGGCAAAATGCCATGCAATATGAGATAGACTCCATATACTATAACAAGGTATGGACCCTGGTGGACCCACCATAAGGAATAGTTCCTATTGATTGTAAATAGGTCTACAAGAGGAAACTTGGAGTAAATGGAGAGGTATGACCTACAAAGCACGACTGGTCGTGAAAGGTTATACTAAAAAGTACGGAATTGAGTATGAGAAAACCTTTTTGCTAGTAGCGATGCTTAAATCCACTCGAATATTGCTAGCCATATTAGCATATTATGACCATGAGATATGGCAGATGGATGTAAAGACCGCTTTACTTAATGGAAACATTAAGGAAGAGATCTATATGAGAGATCTATATGAGGCAGTCAGAAGGCTTCATATCCAGATGGAGAGAGTAAATGGTTTGCAAACTCCATAGATCCATTTATGGACTCAAGCAGGCTTTCCGAAGATGGAACATCTAGTTTGACGAGTTAATCAAATCGTTTGATTTCCACAAGAACTCAGGTGAACCTTGTGTCTACAAAAAGATTAGTGGGAGTATAGTGACATTTATTGTGCTATATCTTGACGACATCCTACTCATTGGGAATGTTGTAGGGATGCTACAGTCAACTAAGACTTAGTTGTCTAACCAGTTCTCCATGAAGAATTTAGGGAAAACATTCTTTATTCTTGGAATAAAGATTTATAGAGATAGTTTAAGAAGGACGATCTGACTATCCTAATCCACGTACATAGATAGAATGCTAATAAGGTTTAACATGGAGGAATCCAAGCGAGGATTCTTGACATTGAGTTGTGCCATTTCTCTCTCTAGAGCTATATTTCCCAAAACTCCTAAGGAGAGGGAAATGATGACCCGTATACCTTGTGCATCTGCCATAGGAAGCATAATTTATGGTATACTATGTACAAGGCCTAATGTCACATATGCTCTGAGTGTCACGAGCATATATTAGTTTAATCTTAGTGAGAACATTGAAAGGCAGTAAAGATGATCCTGAAGTACTTAAGAAGAACTTGTTAGAGTAGTGCCTAGTGAGCCAATTGATTTGGTTATTCTTATACTCTTATGAATCATTCTTATTCTTATTAATATCTTTTAAATAGTAATCTTCATCTTAAATTCATCATAAAAATTAGATGAAGTTCTTAGATCACACATAGCTATGGGGTATAGTCGCGTATATGATGACGATCATGGAATATGCCTCTAAGACTATGGTCTTAAATTATTTCAAGTCAAGGATCAATGAATGGGACATCATTGATCCCGTTGGGACTTACGCATATGATGCAGACTTAAAAAGAGGATGCCTCGTTCCATAGGCATTGGTGTGATGACACTAGTGCATGTATGCAGGTGCTTGTTGGGGGAACAAGTATACTGAACTACCTCAGTTAAAATTCCTAATTGAAAATATTCTATTATCGAATGTGAATTTCATCATTACGATAGTGCAAGAATTAGTCATTGGACTTGGGGCACCATGGTAACCTTGTGCATAACATGTTGCACTTTACTGTATTTCCCGATTGCATGACAATCACAAAAAGTTTACGTTGGGTGTAACATCTTCATGTATAGAGAATAAAGAGTGGCCAACAAAGGATCCATCACCTATCTAAATGAATTGTTGAATCTTCTATGTGTTTCATTGTACTTTACTTTAAAATCATTGGCCAAGGTTGGATGGAAATTACATGTGGGGTTTTCAACTTGTTCATCTTCGAGTCAAGCTACTAACAATGAAAATATAGTTATTAAGTTAATGGGGTTTTGACTAATCATCCATGCCCTAGGCTAAATTAGAAGATTAGATGTCGGAATGACTGTACTTGCTTGGTATTCATAATTAGAATAGGTTCGCACATTCACCTGAGACTAGGAGTTATGATGCATTGCTAGGTTCTTCCCATAACTTGTGGGTTCTTGGAATTAATGGGTTAATTCCAATAGAATTAATTAATTGGATTAATTAATCAAAATAATTAATTTTATACTAAGTCATAAGAGTTGTGAGCCCACGGCTAGTTTAGAGTTAACCTAAAGGGGTCACACACAAAACTTGGACAAATCCATTTCTAGCCTAGAAATTAATCCATGTGTTGGATTAAATTAATTAATGTGATTAATTAATGAGGCTTAAATTAATTCAAGGGTGGATAATTGGATTAATTGATAGGATCTAATTGGATTAAGGTGCCCAATTTGAATATTTAATTAATTGATTGAATCAATTAATTAAGATGGACATAATTAATTTAATTGATTGGATCAATTAAACTAGGGCCTAATTGATTAATTAGGTCTAGGCCCATTAGATGTAGGCTTGTGGGAAGCCTATTATGAAATTGGATTGGCAATCCGATTCCTAGAGGAAGTTGGATTGATAATATAATTTCTAAGAAGTAATAAGAAAAAAAACAAAGTTTTATGAGATAAGAAAACATCCTAAAAAAGTTGGAGATAAGAAAGGAAGAAGAGTCCTACATGTAAAAGACTTGGGGTAGTCTTTATTGGCAAACTTCTTGGACATTTTTGGGGACTTTTATTGCAGATTTTTTGCTGAAAAAAATGGGGAAAACCAGCTCCTCTCTCTTGGAGAAAAATGGTTTTCTTCCTCTCAAAAAATTCCTCCCTTCTTTCCCCTTCAATCTCCAAACATTTGCCAAACTTTTTTCTAGTTTAATTCTTGATTCAATTGCTGAATTAAGAATTAAATTATATACCTAAAACACTAATTGTGTTAGAGTAGGATGTCCAACGCCCCAATTAGTTTGAGTGTTTTGTACTATTTTCTTTTGTAAGATAATTTTATTGGGAATCATATTAATAAAAAGACACTTTATTTATCTTATGTATTGCATTTTTGTTTTTGTGCATTAGATAATGTTCTTAGACCAAATTAGCTATGGGGTATGGTCGCGCATATGATGGTGATCATGCAACATGTTTCTGGGACTTTGGTCTTAAATAAGTTTCGAGTCAATGGCTTTTTGACATGAGATATCAAATAGCTTAGTAAAACTCACACATACGATGTATGCTCGTAAGATGAGGATGTCGCATTCTATTGGCATTAGTGTAGAGACGCAAGTGCATGTATGTGGGTGATTCTTAGAAAACAAGTACGCAGAACATGGCCTACAAGAAATTCTTAGGCTTTGCCTATCGAAATAAGAATTTTTATGTTGCAATAGCACATAGCTAATCCTTGGACTTGAGGTACGATGGTAGCCTTGTGTCCATCCGGCAACACTTTGATATATCTTCTGATTTCCTGACAATCACAAAGGGGTATGTCGCGTGTTGCCCTGGCGTGCATGGAAGTTTGTTAGTGGCCAACATAGAATTCGATACTTGTCTTTTCTTTTATAAGAAAAATTTTCTATGTTTTTATAGTTTATGATTCAAAAACCTTGCCAAAGCAGGATGAATTCTAATTCATCAGGAATCATTAGAACTTGAAATAGAATCATAGTTATTGAAACATTTAGAGTTTCAATTTATAATCCATGCCCAAGATTCAATCGGAGATTAGCTATCGAAGGGACCATACGTGTATAGTTCTCGTAATTGAAATAGGTTTACTCGTTATTTTACCTAAAACTAGTTTGCTATGATTACTTGCTAGGTATTTTCTTGGATAGTGAGGTTCTTGATATTAATGAATTAATTCTACGTTAATTAATTAATTGAATTAATTAATTAAAATAATTATTATTCATAAGTTGCAAATATTGTAATCCCACTACTAGCTTAGTAGTGAACCTAAGAGGGTTACACATCTTTATGGAAAGTACTATTTCTATTATGGGATTTTTCTAATGGTTGGGAATTAATTAATTAAGGGTTCTATTTAATTTAATGGTTAAATTAAATTATTCAATTTAGTAATTGGATTATTTAACTCGACCTAATTTGATTAGGAAGCCTAATTGGAGTAAATAATAATTAATCAATTGGATTGATTAATATGGGATTAAATCAATTGGATTGATTCTTGAATTTTTCAGTCCAAACCTAAAAATTAAAGTGAATCACTTAAGAAGCCCACTAGAAGATGAAGAGGATAATTAAAATAAATATGATTTATTTATTTAATATATTTATATAATGAAATATAATATGACCAATTTTTATGAGATAAAAATTGGCCATTAGGTGTTAATTTTATATAAATATATTTTTTGATATATATATTTGATATATATCTATCTTGATATTATGTCAAGAGTTTAAATTAATATCAAGAATGTATGTAGATATGTAGACTATTCTTGATTACTAAAGTAGTCTCAAATAAGTCCACATATATTGGAGAGAGAAAAAGAAGAATTGTTTGGAAGATTTAGAATTCTACCAAAATTAAACATTGAAGTGGTTCAAAATTAACAAACTCTCCAAGAGTAGGAGAGGGAAATTTTTTTTGGCCCCTGTATATATAGGGAGGGTTGAAAATTGCATTATGGGTTTTAGAAAAAAATATTTTGTTTGTCTTCTATTTTTCTCTCCATGAAAATAAAAGAAAAGAAAAGAAAGAAAAAGAAAGGTGTTTTATGTAGTATGAAATTTCTGTAGTAAAAACTAGGGTCTTTTGGATTCCACAACTTGAAATATAAAACTTAAGAGAGAGGGTAACGAGTGGGTGGTGGTGGCCTTGGGTTTGTAGTGTGAAAATTTTAGTTAAAATAACTTTGATTTTTTAGATTCTACATTTTGAAATACTGAACACGAGAGAGAGTAGCAAGGGGGTTGGGGGTGCAGGGGGTTTGTAGTGTGAAATTTTCTAGAGTAAAAATTATGGTTTTTTGGATACTACATCAAGAAATACTAAGCACAAGAGAGAGTAGCAATAGGGTTGGGGAGAATTATGGTTTATAAAGTGAAATGTTTTATTGCAAAAACTAGAGTTTTTTAGATTCCGTATGTTAAAAAATAGAATACATGATAGATATTAGCTAGAGCCACCTTATTTGCAAAAACTAGGGTTTGTAGAGTGAAAATTTCAATTACAATAACTAGGGTACTTTGGATTCTACATCTTGAAATACTGAACACAAGAGAGAGTAGCGAAGAGTGGGGGTGGTCTAGGATTTGTAGTGTAAAAAATTTCTCTCGCAAAAACTAAGGTATTTTGGATTCTATATCTTAAAATTCAAACACAAGAGACATATCAGTGAGAGAGTAGGGGTAAAAATTTTATTAGCAAAAAATAGAATTTTTTGTATTCTACATCTTAAAATATAGAACAAAAGAGAGAAAGAGAGTTATGAGAGGTGGTGGTGGCCTAGGGTTTATAGTGTGAAAATTTCAATAATAATAACTTGGATTTTATGGATTCCACATCTTAAAAGATAAAACACAAAAGACATTAGCGAGAGAGTGGGGGTGAAAATTTCATCTGCAAAAACTAGAATTTTTAAGATTGTACAGTTTTAAATATAGAACAAAAGAGAGAGAATAACAAGAGCGTTGCAGTAGCTTAGGTTTGCATTGTGAAAACTTCAATAGAAATAATTGGGGTTTTTTGAATTCTACATCTTGGAATACTGAACATAAGAGAGAGTGGGGAGGGAGTTGGGGTGGTCTGGGGTTTGTTTTGTGAAAATTTTATTAACAATAATAAGGGTTTTTTATATTCTACATCAAGAATTAGGTTGTAGAGAAAGGGTGGGGATGGCCTGACATTTGTAGTATGAAATTTATGTAGTATAGATTAGGTTCTTTTGGATTGTACAACCTAAAATATAGAACTTAAGAATGAGGGTAACAAGAGGGTGGCGATGAACTGGGGTTTGTAGTGTGAAAATTTGAGTTGTAATAAATTGGGTTTTTAGAATCTACATCTTGGAATAATGAGCATAAGGGAGAGTAGCGTTAGGGTGGGGTGGCCTCTGGTTTGTAGTGTAAAATTTTCAGTAGAAAGAATTAGAATTTTTGGATTCTACATCAAGAAACAGAGAACATAAGAGAGAGAGTAGCGAAAGGGTGGGGGAGGATTAGGTTTTACAATGTGAAATGTTCAGTATAAAAATCTAGGGTTTTTTGGATTCCATATCATAAAATATAAAACACGTAAGAGATATTAGCTAGAGACTGAGGTGAAAATTTTAGTTGCAAATACTAGGGTTTTTTGGATTCCACATCTTGAAATGAAAAAACACAAGAGAGAGAGTAACGAGAGAGTGGCGATGGCCTGGGGTTTGTAGTGTGAAAAATTGAATAGCAATAACTAGGGTTTTTCGGATTCTACATATTGATATATTGAATACAAGACAGAGTAGCGAGAGGGCAGGGGTGTCCTGGTGAGTTGTAGTATGAAAACATTAATATCAAAAAATAGGGTTTTTTAGATACGGCATCATAAAATATAAAACACTAAAGAGATATTAGTGAGTACATGCAGAGGAAAATTATATTAACAAAAACTAGGGTTTTTTGGTATCTACATCTTTAAATAATGAACTAAAGTGAGAGAATAACAAGAGAGTGCCGGTGGCCTTAGGTTTGTAGTGTGAAAATTTCAACAACAATAATTAGAGTTTTTTTATTCTACATCTTGGAATACTAAACACGAGTAAGAGTAGTGAGAGGTGGGGTTGCCTGCGGTTTGTAGTGTAAAATTTTCAATAGAAAAAATTAGGGTTTTTTTGGATACTACATTAAGAAATACAGAACATAAGAGATAGAGTAGCGGAAGGGTGGAGGACGATTGGGGTTTATAATGTGAAACGTTCTGTTGCAAGAACTAAGGTTTTTTGGATTTCATATTTTAAAATACAAAACACTTGATATATAATAGCAAAAGAGTGGGGTGAAAATTTTAGTTGCAAAAATTAGGATTTTTTGAATTCCACATCTTGAAATAAAGAACACAAGAGAGAGAGAGTAATGAGAGGGTGGTCGTGGCCGTAGATTTGCAGTGTGAAAATTCCACTAGCAATTTACTAGGATTTTTTGGATTCTTTGTCTTGAAATACTAAACACAAGAGTGAGTAGCAAGGGGGCGGGAGGCCTAGTACTTGTAGTGCGAAAATATCAATATAAAAATCTAAGTTTTTTGGGATTATACATCATATAATACATAACGCAAAAGAGATAGTAGCGAGTGGGTAGGGGTGAAAATTACATTACCAAAAATAGTTTTTTTTTTGGATTCTACATCTTGAAACACAAAATAAATGTGAAAGAGTAACGAGAGGGTGGTAGTGACTTGGGGTTTGTAGTGTGAAAAATTCAATAGCATTAATTAGAGTTTTTGGGATACCGTATCTTAGAATACAAAACACAAGCAAGAATAACGAGAGGTGGGGGGGCCTGGGGTTTGTAGTGTGAAGATTTTTGTTACAGTAACTTGAGTATTTTAGCTTCTGTATCTTGGAATACTAAACATAAGGAAGAGTAACGAGGGGTTGGGGATAGCCTAGGATTTGCAGTGTGAAATTTTCAGTAGCAAAAATTAGGATTTTTTAATTCTACATTAAAAAATACAGAACACAAGAGAGGGAGTAGCAAAAGGGTAGGGGAGGATGGGGGTGTATAATGTGAAACGATCTATAGCAAAAACTAAGATTTTTTGGATTTCATATTTTAAAAGACAGAATATATGAGACATATTAGCAAGGGAGTGGGATGAAAATTTTAGTTGGAAAAACTAGGATTTTTTGAACTCCACATCTTGAAATAAAGAACACGAGATAGAGAGTAATGAGAGGGTGGTGGTGGCCTTAGGTTTGTAGTGTGAAAATTCCAATAGCAATTAAGTAGGGTTTTTTGGACTTTATATCTTGAAATACTGAACAAAGAGAGAGTAGCAAGGGGGCGGGGGTGGTTTGGTGCTTGTAGTGTGAAAACTTCAATATAAAATATTAGGGTTTTTTTAATTACGCATAATAAAATACAAAACACAAGAGAGATATTAGCGAGTAGGTGGGGGTGAAAATTACATAAGCAAAAATTAGGATTTTTATTTTCTACATCTTAAAATACAGAACAAAATTGAGAGAGTAATGAGTGGGTGGTGATAGCTTAGGGTTTGTAGTGTGAATATTTTAGTTGCAATAACTTGAGTTTTTTAGATTCTACATGTTGGAATATTGAACACAAGGAAAAATAGTGAGGGCGTGGGAGTCGCCTGAGATTTATAGTGTGAAAATTTCAATAGTAAAAACTTTGGTCTTTTGGATTCTATATTAAAAAATACAAAACATAAGATAGGGAAAGGGTGGGGCAGGATTGGGGTTTATAATGTAAAATTTTATGTAGGTTTTTTGGATTCCATATCTTCAAATATAGAACACAAACATTTTAGTTGCAAAAACTAGGATTTTTTAGATTCTATATATTGAGATAAAGAACACAAGAGAGAGAGAGTAATGATAGGGTGGCGATCGCCTTGGGTGTGTAGTGTGAAAATTTCAATAGCAATTAACTAGGTTTTTTGGATTCTATAATTTGAAATACTGAACACAAGAGAGAGTAACAAGGGGGCGGAAAGGGGCCTGGTGCTTGTAGTGTGATAATATCATTATAAAAAAATTGGAGTTTTTTGAATTATGTATCATATATTACAAAACACAAGAGAGATATTAGCGAGTGGGTGGGGGTGAAAACTATATTAGCAAAAATTAGGATTTTTTGGATTCTATATTTTAATATACAGAAATCAAGTGAAAGAGTAATGAGAAGGGGGCAGTGGCTTGGGGTTTGTGGTTTTAAAATTTCAACAACAATAATTAGAGTTTTTTTTATACTATCTCTTGTAATACTAGAAACATGCGAGAGTACCGAGTGGTGGGGTGGCTTGGGGTTTATAGTGTGAATATTTTAGTTGTAGTAACTTTGATTTTTTAGATTCTACATCTTGGAATACTGAACACAAGGGAGAGTAGCGAGAGGGTGGGGGGGCCTCGAGTTTGTAGTGTGAAATTTTCAGAAGAAAAAGTTAGGGATTTGTTGGATTCTACATTAAGAAACATAGAACACAAGGGAGAGAGTTGCGAAAGGGTGGGGGAGGATGGGGATTTATAATGTGAAATGTTCTGTAGCAAAAACTAATTTTTTTTGCCTTTCATAACTTAAAATACAAAACATATGAGACATATTAGCAATAGAGTAGGTGAAAATTTTAGTTTCGAAAATTATTATTTTCTAGATTCCACATTTTGAAATAAAGAACACAAGAGAGAGAGAGAGAGAGAGTAATGAGAAACTGGCAGTGACCTTGGGTTTGTAGTGTGAAAATTTCAATAACAATTAACAAAGGTTTTTTGGATTCTATATCTTTAAATACTGAACACGGGAGAGAGTAGCAAGAGAGCAGGAGTGGCCTAATGCTTGTAGTGTGAATAAGTTAATATAAAAAAACTAGGGTTTTTTAGATTATGTATCTTAAAATACAGAACACAAGCGAGATATTACCGAGTGGGTGGGGATGAAAATTACATTAGCAAAAATTAAAGTCTTTTGGATTCTATATCTTGAAATACATAACAAAAGTGAAAGAGTAACAAGAGGGTAGTAGTGGCATTGGGTTAATGGTTTGAAAATTTCAATATCAATAATTAGAGTTATTTTGAAACTATATCTTAGATTACTAAACATAAGTGAGAGTAGCAAGAGGTGGGGTGGCCAACGGTTTGTAGTGTGAATATTTTTGTTGTAATAACTTAGATCTTTTAGATTCTACATCTTTGAATAGTAAACACAAAGTAGAGTAGCGTGGGGGTGGCCTAGGGTTTGTAGTGTGAAATTTTCAGTAGTAAAAAGTAAGATTTTTTGGATTCGACATTAAGAAATACAGAACACAAGAGAGAGAGAGAGTAGCAAAAGGATGGGGGATTGGAATTTATAATGTGAATTGTTCTGTTGCAAAAACTAATGTTTTTTGGATTTCATATCTTAAAATACAAAACACACGAGACATATTAGCAAGAGAGAGTAATGAGTTTAGTTGTAAAAACTAGGATTTTTTAGATACCATATCTTGAAATAAAGAACATTAGATAGAGAGTAATGAGAGGGTGGCGGTGACCTTGGGTTTGTAGTGTGGAAATTCCAATAGCAATTAACTATGGTTTTTTGGATTATAAATCTTAAAATACTTAACACAAGAGAGAATATCAAGGGGCAAGGGTGATCGGTGCTTGTAGTGTGAAAACTTCAAAATCAAAAACTTGGGTTTTTCGAATTATACATTATAAAATACATAACACAAGAGAGATATTAGCAAGTGGGTAGGGATGAAAATTACATTAGCAAAAATTAGGATTTTTTGGATTTTACATATTGAAAAACAAAACAAAAGTGAAAGAGTAATGAGGGGGTGGCCGTGGCCTAGTGTTTGTGGTTTGAAAATTTTAATAGCAATAATTAGAGTTTTTTGGATACTATATCTTTGAATATTAAACACAAGTGAGAGTAGCGAGAGGTCGGAGTGGCCTAGGGTTTGTAGTGTGAATATTTTAGTTGCAATAAATTGGGTTTTTTAGATTCTACATCTTGAAATACTGAACAAAGAGAAAGTAGCGAGGGGATGGGAATGGCTTGAGATTTGTAGTGTGAAATTTCAATAGTAAAAATTAGGGTTTTTGAATTCTATATTAAGAAATACAGAACATAAGATAGCAAAAGGGTGGGCAAGGATTGGGGTTTATAATGCAAAATGTTATGCAGGTTTCTTGGATTCCATATCTTCAAATACAAGACATTACATTTTAATTGCAAAAATTAGGATTTTTTGGATTCTATATCTTGAGACAAAGAACACAAAAGGGAGAGTAATGAGAGGATGGCATTGGCCTTGGGTTTCTAGTGTGAAAAATCCAATAGCAATAGTTTTTTGGATTCTATAACTTGAAATACTGAACACAAGGGAGAGTAACAAGGGGTGGGGGGAGGGACCTGGTGCTTGTAGTGTGATAATATCATTATAAAAAAATTGAATTTTTTTAGATTATGTACCATATATTACAGAACATAAGAGAGATATTAGCGAGTGAGTAGGAGTGAAAATTACATTAGTAAAAATTAGAATTTTTTGGATTCTATATCTTGAAATACAGAATTAAAGTGAAAGACTAACGAGAAGAGGGCAGTGGCTTGTGGTTAAAAAAATTCAACAACAATAATTAGAGTTTGTTTGATACTATCTCTTGGAATACTAGAAACATGTGAGAGTAGCGAGTGGGGGGGTGGCCTGGGGTTTATAGTGTGAATATTTTAGTTACAGTAACCTTGATTTTTTAGATTCTTCATCTTGAAATATTGAACACAAGGAAGAGTAGTGAGGAGGTAGGGGTGGCCTTAGGTTTGTAGTGTGTAATTCTCAGTAGCAAAAGATAGAGTTTGTTGGATTATACATTAAGAAACATAGAACATAAGGAAGAGATTAGCGAAAAGGTGGGGGGATGGGGATTTATAATGTGAACCGTTCTGTAGCAAAAACTAACTTTTTTTACATTTCATAACTTAAAATACAAAACACATGAGACCTATTAGCAATAGAGTGGAATGAAAATTTTAGTTGCAAAACCTAGTATTTTTTGGATTCCACATCTTTAATAAAGAACATATGAGAGAGAGAGTAATGAGAGGGTGGCGGTGGCCTTGGGTTTGTAGTGTGAAAATTTGAATAGCAATTGACTAGGGTTTTTTGGATTATAAATCTTAAAATACTGAATACAATAGAGAATAACAAAGGGCGATGGTGATCGGGTGCTTGTAGTATGAAGACTTCAAAATAAAAAACATGGGTTTTTCGAATTATACATTATAAAATACAAAACACAAGAGAGATATTAGTGAGTGTGGGGGGGTGAAAACTACATTAGCAAAAATTAGGGTTTTTAGATTCTACATCTTGAAAAATAAAATAAAAGTGAAAGAGTAATGAGGGGGTGGCAGTGGCCTAGGTTTGTGGTTTGAAAATTTTAATAGTAATAATTAGAGTTTTTTAGATATAATATATTGGAATTCTAAACACAAGCGAGAGTAGCAAGAGGTGGGGTGGCCTGGGGTTTGTAGTATGAATATTTTAGTTGTAGTAACTTAGATTTTTAGATTCTACATTTTGGAATACATAACATAAGGGAAAGTAGCAAGGGGTGGGGATGCCTGGGGTTTGTAGTGTGAAATTGTCAGTAGAAATACAAAATACAAGAGAGGGAGTAGCGAAAGGGTGGCAGAGGGTTATAATGTGGGACGATCTGTAGCAAAAATAATTTTTCAGATATCTTATCTTAAAATACAGAACACATGAGATATATTAGCAAGCGAGTAGGGTGAAAATTTTAGTTGCAAAAACTAGAATTTTTTGGATACCACATCTTGAAATAAGGAACACAAGAGAGAGAGAGAGTAATGAGAGGGTGGCGGTGGCCTTAGATTTGTAGTGTGAAAATTCCAATAACAATTAAATAGGGTTTTTTGGAGTCTATATCTTGAAATACTGGACACAAGAGAGAATAGCAAGGGAGCGGGAGTGGCCTAGTGCATGTAGTGTGAAACATCAATATCAAACACTAGGGTTTTTAGATTATGTATCATAAAATACAGAACACAAGTAAGATATTAGCGAGTAGGTGGGGGTGAAAATTACATTAGCGAAAATTGAGATTTTTGGATTTTTACATCTTGAAATATAGAACAAAAGTGAAAGAGTAACGAGGGGGTGGTAGTGGCCTGGGGTTCATGGTGTGAAAATTTCAATAGTAATAATTAGAGTTTTTAGGATACTATATCTTGGAATACTAAACACAAGCTAGAGTAACAAGAGGTGGGATGGCCTAGGGGTTTGTAGTGTGAATATTTTAGTCGTAGTAATTTGGGTTTTTAGATTCTACATCTAGGAATACTGAACACAAAGGAGAGCAACGTGGGTGTAGGGATGGCCTTGGGTTTGTAGTGTGAAATTTTCAGTAGCAAAAATTAGAATTTTTTGAATTCTACTTTAAGCAATATAGAATACAAAAGAGGGAGTAGCGAAAGGGTAGCCCAGGATTGGGGTTTATAATGTGAAACAATCTGTAGAAAAAATAATTATTTTTTATATTTCTTATCTTAAAATATAAAATGCATGAGACATATTAGCAAGAGAGTATGGTGAAAACTTTAGTTGCATAAACTAGGATTTTTGGAATACCACATCTTGAAATAAGGAACACAAGAAAGAGAGTAATGATAAGGCGGCGACATCCTTGGGTTTGTAGTGTGAATAATCTAGTAGCATTTAACTAGGGTTTTTTAGATTTTATATCTTGAAATACTAATCACAAAAGAGAATAGCAGGAGGGGGGGAGTGGCTTAGTGCTTGTAGTGTAAAAACATCAATGTCAAAAACTAGGATTTTTAGATTATGCATCATAAAGTACATAACACAAGTAAGATATTAG
Organism: Paulownia fortunei; assembly: GCA_019321725.1. Taxonomy (NCBI): domain Eukaryota; kingdom Viridiplantae; phylum Streptophyta; class Magnoliopsida; order Lamiales; family Paulowniaceae; genus Paulownia; species Paulownia fortunei. The sequence continues at coordinate 13,034,067 of CM033122.1, read as the reverse complement.
TGAGTGGGTAGGGGTGAAAATTTCATTAGCAAAAATTAGGGTTTTTTGGATTCTACTTTTTAAAATACAAAACAAAAGTGAAAGAGTAACGAGAGGATGACAATGGCCTGGGGTTTGTCGTGTGAAAATTTCAATGGCTACAATTAGAGTTTTTAGGATATTATATCCTAGAATACAAAACACAAGCGAAAGTAGCGAGAGGTGGGGTGGCCTGGGTTTGTAGTGTGAAATTTTCAGTAGGAAAAATTAGGGTTTTTTGGATTCTACATTAAGAAATATAGAATATAAGAGAGGGACTAGTGAAAGGGTGGCCCAAGATGGGGGTTTATAATGTGAAATGATTTGTAGCAAAAACTATGATTTTTTATATTTCTTATATTAAATACAGAACACATGAGACATATTAGCAAGAGAGTAGGGTGAAAATTTTAGTTGCAAAAATTAGGATTTTTTGGATACCGCATCTTGAAATAAGAAACACAAGAAAGAGAGTAATGAGAAGGCAACGGTGGCCTTAGGTTTGTAGTGTGAATAACCCAATAACATTTAACTAGGATTTTTTAAATTCTATATCTTAAAATACTAATCACCATTTAAACAAATTAAATACTGATATTAAATATAATTATAAATAAAATCCCAACATTTCATATTGAACAAAATTCTAAATATATAATGCTTTTTACGTACCACATTCAAATCAGTAAATTACACATATTAAATAAATTAAATAATAAAATCCCAAATATACACTAAAAGAAGTTTATTTCATAAATTATAATTTTATCAACTACGTATCTAGAACTTACATTGTAAATAAATAATAAATATTTGTACTCACATGCACTATTTAAATAAATAAAATAATACACCCTACTTTACGTACACCATTCAAATCAATAAAATACTCAAAGAATATACTATTTTTTAGTTACATTGTAATGTTACTAAAATGCTATTTTTTAGAATAAAATATTACAATGCAAGAAAATACACTTTGTAACTTGAAATTTTCAAAAAATTAAAACACAAAATAAAATATACATTATACACAATTTTTAAATTAAAAATTTTATTTTGATTACTCAAGGAACATACATAGTTAAAAAATAATAAACACTTTGCTCACATACACCATTTAAATAAATAAAATACTGATATTAAATATAATTATAAATAAAATTCCAACATTTCATATTGAACAAAATTCTAAATATACACTACTTTACGTACCACATTCAAATCAGTAAATTACACATATTAAATAAATTAAATAATAAAATCCAAAATATACGCTAAAAGAAGTTTATTTCATAAATCATAATTTTATCAACTACGTATCTACAACTTACATTGTAAATCAATAATAAATATTTGTATTCACATGCACTATTTAAATAAATAAAATAATACACCCCACTTTACGTACACCATTCAAATCAATAAAATACTAATAGAATATATAATTTTTTAGTTATATTGTAATGTTACTAAAATATTATTTTTCACAATAAAATATTACAATGCAAGAAAATACACTTTGTAACTTGAAATTTTCAAAAAATTAGAACACAAAATAAAATATTCAATATATACATTTTTTAAATTAAAATTTTTTATTTTGATTACTCAAGGAATATACATAGTAAATAAATAATAAATACTTTGTTCACTTACACCATTTAAACAAATTAAATACTGATATTAAATATAATTATAAATAAAATCCCAACATTTCATATTGAACAAAATTCTAAATATACAATACTTTACGTACAACATTCAAATCAATAAATTACATATATTAAATAAACTAAATAGTAAAATCCTAAATATACACTAAAAGAAGTTTATTTCAAAAATCATAATTTTATCAACTACGTATATAGAACTTACACTGTAAATAAATGATAAATATTTTTGTTCACATGCACTATTTAAATAAATAAAATGATACACACTACTTTACGTACACCATTCAAATCAATAAATTACTCATACTAAATAAATAAAATACTCATAAAATATACTATTTTCTAGTTATATTGCAATATTATTAACATACTATTTTTCAAAATAAAATAATACGATGCAAAAAAATACACTTTGTAACTTGAAATTTTCAAAAAATTAAAACACAAAATAAAATATACATTATACATACTTTTTAAATTAAAAATTTTATTTTGATTACACAAGGAATATACATAGTTAAAAAATAATAAATACTTTCCTCACATACACTATTTAAATAAATAAAATACTGATATTAAATATAATTATAAATAAAATCACAACATTTCTTATTGAACAAAATTCTAAATATAAACTACTTTACGTACAACATTTAAATCAGTAAATTACACATATTAAATAAATTAAATAATAAAATCCTAAATATGCAGTAAAAGAAGTTTGTTTCAAAAATCATAATTTTATCAACTACGTATATAGAACTTACACTGTAAATAAATAATAAATATTTTTGTTCACATGCACTATTTAAATAAATAAATTAATACACCCTTCTTTACGTACACCGTTCAAATCAATAAAATACTCATAGAATATATAATTTTTTAGTTATATTGTAATGTTACTAAAATGCTATTTTTCACAATAAAATATTACAATGCAAAAAAATACACTTTGTAACCTGAAATTTTCAAAAAATTAAAACACAAAATAAAATATACATTATACATACTTTTTAAATTAAAAATTTTTATTTTGATTACACAAGGAATATACATAGTTAAAAAATAATAAATACTTTCCTCACATACACTATTTAAATAAATAAAATACTGATATTAAATATAATTATAAATAAAATCACAACATTTCTTATTGAACAAAATTCTAAATATAAACTACTTTACGTACAACATTTAAATCAGTAAATTACACATATTAAATAAATTAAATAATAAAATCCTAAATATGCAGTAAAAGAAGTTTGTTTCAAAAATCATAATTTTATCAACTACGTATATAGAACTTACACTGTAAATAAATAATAAATATTTTTGTTCACATGCACTATTTAAATAAATAAATTAATACACCCTTCTTTACGTACACCGTTCAAATCAATAAAATACTCATAGAATATATAATTTTTTAGTTATATTGTAATGTTACTAAAATGCTATTTTTCACAATAAAATATTACAATGCAAAAAAATACACTTTGTAACCTGAAATTTTCAAAAAATTAGAACACAAAATAAAATATTCAATATATACATTTTTTAAATTAAAATTTTTTATTTTGATTGTTCAAGGAATATACATTGTAAATAAATAATAAATACTTTGTTCACATACACCATTTAAACAAATTAAATACTGATATTAAATATAATTATAAATAAAATCCCAATATTTCGTATTGAACAAAATTCTAAATATACACTACTTTACGTACAACATTCAAATCAATAAATTACACATATTAAATAAATTAGATAATAAAATCCTAAATATACACTAAAAGAAGTTTATTTCATAAATCATAATTTTATCAACTACGTATGTAGAACTTACACTGTAAATAAATAATAAATATTTTTGTTCACATGCACTATTTAAATAAATAAAACAATACACCCTACTTTACGTACACCATTCAAATCAATAAAATACTCATATTAAATAAATAAAATACTCATAAAATATACTATTTTCTAGTTATATTGCCATATTATTAACTTACCATTTTTCAAAATAAAATAATACAATGCAAAAAAATACACTTTGTAACTTGAAATTTTCAAAATATTAAAATACAAAATAAAATATACCCTATACATATTTTTTAAATTAAAAATTTTATTTTGATTACTCAAGTAACATACATAGTTAAAAAGTAATAAATAGTTTGCTCACATACACCATTTAAATAAATAAAATACTTATATTAAATATAATTATAAATAAAATCACAACATTTCATATTAAACAAAATTCTAAATATACACTACTTTACGTACAACATTCAAATCAATAAATTACACATATTAAATAAATTAAATAATAAAATCCTGAATATACACTAAAAGAAGTTTATTTCATAAATCATAATTTTATCAACTACGTATCTAGAACTTACATTGTAAATAAATGATAAATATTTTTGTTCACATGCACTATTTAAATAAATAAATGAATACACCCTTCTTTACGTACACCATTCAAATCAATAAATTTTTCATACTAAATAAATAAAATACTCATAGAGTATACTATTTTTTAGTTATATTATAATGTTATTAAAATACTATATTTTAAAACAAAATAATACAATGCAAGAAAATGCACTTTGTAACTTGAAATTTTCAAAAACTTAAAATACAAAATAAAATATACATTATGCACATTTTTCAAATTAAAAATTTTATTTTGATTACTCAAGGAACATACATAGTTAAAAAATAATAAATTCTTTGCTCACATACACCATTTAAATAAATAAAATACTTATATTAAATAAAATTAGAAATAAAATCACAACATTTCATATTGAACAAAATTCTAAATATACAATACTTTTTACGTACAACATTCAAATCAATAAATTACACATATTAAATAAATTAAATAATAAAATCCTAAATATACACTAAAAGTAGTTTATTTCATAAATCATAATTTTATCAACTACGTATCTAGAACTTACACTGTAAATAAATAATAAATATTTTTGTTCACATGCACTATTTAAATAAATAAAATAATACACCCTACTTTACGTACACTATTCAAATCAATAAAATAATCATAGAATATATAATTTTTTAGTTATACTGTAATGTTACTAAAATGCTATTTTTCACAATAAAATATTACAATGCAAGAAAATACACTTTGTAACTTGAAATTTTCAAAAAATTAGAACACAAAATAAAATATTCAATATATACATTTTTTAAATTAAATTTTTTTATTTTGATTAATCAAGGAATATACATAGTAAATAAATAATAATAACTTTGTTCACATACACCATTTAAACAAATTAAACACTGATATTAAATATAATTATAAATAAAATCCCTTCATTTCATATTGAACAAAATTCTAAATATACGATACTTTACGTACAACATTCAAATCAATAAATTACATATATTAAATAAACTAAATAGTAAAATCCTAAAAATACACTAAAAGAAGTTTATTTCAAAAATCATAATTTTATCAACTACGTATTTAGAACTTACACTGTAAATAAATAATAAATATTTTTGTTCACATGCACTATTTAAATAAATAAAATGATACAAACTACTTTACGTACACCATTCAAATCAATAAATTTCTCATACTAAATAAATAAAATACTCATAGAATATATTATTTTTTAGTTATATTATAATATTACTAAAATACTATTTTTTAAAATAAAAAAATACAATGCAAGAAAATACATTTTGTAACTTGAAATTTAAAAAAAAAACACTATCTAATGAGTCTAAAAATATAATTTATTGTAATTCAATACAAATATTTATTTGCATATATAATTTATATTGTGTTTTTGTTAGATTCTAAATTTTTTAAATATTTATTTATTTTTGAATTATTCTAAATAAAAGCTATATAATACACTCCAAGAAAATAACTCTTAAAGCATGGATTCATTTTTGCTTTTTCCCCTGTTAGTTTTATTTATAATTTTATTTGATTTTAAAATTTTAATTTATTGATTTTTAGTTACTCTAAATTAGAATTATTTAATCCTATTTATTAACCATGCGTTTTAATTTACAAATAATATTTTTATTTTTTTTAGATATAAAATGTAAAGTTATATTAATTGTGTATTTCAACATAAATTTTTAGTCATTATACTTTTAAAATTTGAATATTTTAAAATATTTTTAACTATTCAAATTTGATTATATTTTAAAGTTAAATTAATTATATATTTCAATTAAACACTATCTAATGAGTCTAAAAATATATTTTATTGAAATTCAATATAAATATTTATTTCAGTATCTAATTTACATTGTATTTTTGTTAGATTCTAAATTTTTTAAATATTTATTTATTCTTCAATTTTTCTAAATAAAAGCTATGTAATACTCTCCAATAAAAAAACTCTTAAAGTATGGGTTCATTTTTACTCCTTTACCCTGTTGGTTTTATTTGCAATCTTATTTACTTTTAAAATTTTAATTTATTGATTTTTAGTTACTCTAAATTAGAATTATTTAATCCTATTTAATAACCATGCCTTCTAATTTACAAATAATATTTTTATTTTTGTTAGATTAATTATGTAAAGTTATATTAATTGTGTATTTCAACATAAATTTTTAGTAATTATAGTTTTAAAATTTGAATATTTTAAATTATTTTAAATTATTCAAATTTATATATATTTTAAAGTTAAATTAATTATAATTTTCAATAAACACTATCTAATGAGTCTAAAAATATATTTTATTGAAATTCAATACATATATTTATTTTTGCATCTAATTTATATTGTGTTTTTGTTAGATTCTAAACTTTTTAAATATTTATTTATTTTTTAATTATTCAAAATAAAAACTATATAATACTTTCCAAGAATATAACTCTTAAAGCATGGATTCATTTTTGCTCTTTTGCCCTGTTATTTTTATTTACAATTTTATTTTATTTTAAAATTTTAATTTATTTATTTTCAGTTACACTAAATTCGAATTATTTAATCACATTTAATAGCCATGCCGTTTAATTTACAAATAATATTTTTATTTTTGTTACATCAACTATGTATAGTTATATTAATTGTGTATTGCACCATAAATTTTTAGTAATTATACTTTTAAAATTTGAATATTTTAAAATATTTTTAACTGTTCAAATTTGAATATATTTTAAAGTTAAATTAATTATATATTTCAACTAAATACTACCTAATGACTTCAAAATATATTCTATTGAAATATTCAATACATATATTTATTTCTATATCTAATTTACATTATGTTTTTATTAGATTCTAAATTTTTTAAATATTTTTTTATTCTGCAATTATTCTATATAAATGCTATATAATTCTCTCCAACAAAATAACTCTTAAAGCATGGAATCATTTTTACTCTTTTGCCCTGTTGGTTTTATTTGCAATTTTATTTGATTTTAAAATTTTAATTTATTTATTTTTAGTTACTCCAAATTAGAATTATTTAATCCTATTTAATAACCATGCCTTTTAATTTGCAAACAATACTTTTATTTTTCTTAGATCAACTATGTAATGTTATGTTAATTGTGTATTTCAACATAAATTTTTAGAAATTATACTTTTAAAATTTGAATATTTTAAAATATTTTTAATTATACAAATTTTAATATATATTTGAACTAAACAGGATCTAATGAGTCTAAAATAAATTTTATTGAAATTCAATACATATATTTACTTATGTATATAATTTATATTTTGTTTTTGTTAGATTATAAACTTTTTAACTATTTATTTATTTTTTAATTATTCTAAATAAATGCAATATAATACTCTCCAAAAAAATAATTCTTAAAGCCTGGATTCATTTTTGCTCTTTTGCCCTGTTGGTTTTATTTATAATTTTATTTGATTTTAAAATTTTAATTTATTTATTTTTAGTTATTCTAAATTAGAATTATTTAATCCAATTTAATAACCATGCCTTTTAATTTACAAATAATATTTTTATTTTTCTTAGATCTAAAATGTAAAGTTATATTAATTGTGTATTTCAACATAAACTTTTAGTAATTATACTTTTAAAATTTGAATATTTTAAAATATTTTTAACTGTTCAAATTTGAATATATTTTAAAGTTAAATTAATTATATATTTCAACTAAACACTATAATGAGTCTAAAAATATATTTTATTGAAATTCAATGTAAATATTATTTCATTATCTAATTTACATTGTGTTTTTGTTAGATTCTAAATTTTTAAATATTTATTCATTCTTCAATTATTCTAAATAAATGCTATATAATACTCTCCAAGAAAATAACTCTTAAAGTATGGGTTCATTTTTACTATTTTGCCCTGTTGGTTTTATTTGCAATTCTGTTTAATTTTAAAATTTTAATTTATTTATTTTTATTTACTCTAAATTAGAATTATTTAATCCTATTTAATAACCATGCCTTTTAATTTGCAAACAATACTTTTATTTTTCTTAGATCAATTATGTAATGTTATGTTAATTGTGTATTTCAACATAAATTTTTAGAAATTATACTTTTAAAATTTGAATATTTTAAAATATTTTTAATTATACAAATTTTAATATATTTGAACTAAACAGGATCTAATGAGTCTAAAATAAATTTTATTGAAATTCAATACATATATTTATTTATGTATATAATTTACATTTTGTTTTTGTTAGATTATAAACTTTTTAAATATTTATTTATTTTTTAATTATTCAAAATAAAAACTATATAATACTTTCCAAGAATATAACTCTTAAAGCATGGATTCATTTTTGCTCTTTTGCCCTGTTGGTTTTATTTATAATTTTATTTGATTTTAAAATTTTAATTTATTTATTTTTAGTTATTCTAAATTAGAATTATTTAATCCAATTTAATAACCATGCCTTTTAATTTACAAATAATATTTTTATTTTTCTTAGATCTAAAATGTAAAGTTATATTAATTGTGTATTTCAACATAAACTTTTAGTATTATACTTTTAAAATTTGAATATTTTAAAATACTTTTAACTGTTCAAATTTGAATATATTTTAAAGTTAAATTAATTATATATTTCAACTAAACACTATCTAATGAGTCTAAAAATATATATTTTATTGAAATTCAATGTAAATAATTATTTCATTATCTAATTTACATTGTGTTTTTGTTAGATTCTAAATTTTTTAAATATTTATTCATTCTTCAATTATTCTAAATAAATGCTATATAATACTCTCCAAGAAAATAACTCTTAAAGTATGGGTTCATTTTTACTATTTTGCCCTGTTGGTTTTATTTGCAATTCTGTTTAATTTTAAAATTTTAATTTATTTATTTTTATTTACTCTAAATTAGAATTATTTAATCCTATTTAATAACCATGCCTTTTAATTGCAAACAATACTTTTATTTTTCTTAGATCAACTATGTAATGTTATGTTAATTGTGTATTTCAACATAAATTTTTAGAAATTATACTTTTAAAATTTGAATATTTTAAAATATTTTTAATTATACAAATTTTAATATATATTTGAACTAAACAGGATCTAATGAGTCTAAAATTAATTTTATTGAAATTCAATACATATATTTATTTATGTATATAATTTACATTTTGTTTTTGTTAGATTAAAAAATTTTTTAACTATTTATTTATTTTTTAATTATTCTAAATAAATGCAATATAATACACTCCAAAAAAATAATTCTTAAAGCATGGATTCAGTTTTGCTCTTTTGCCCTGTTGGTTTTATTTATAATTTTATTTGATTTTAAAATTTTAATTTATTTATTTTTAGTTATTCTAAATTAGAATTATTTAATCCAAT
>CM033122.1:12950768-13024429 GCA_019321725.1 Paulownia fortunei | reverse complement strand
AATTAAAATTTTAAAATCAAATAAAATTGCCAATAAAACCAAAAGGGCAACATAGCAAAAAAGAATGCATGTTTTAAGAATAATTTTTTAGAGAGTATTATATAGTTTTTATTTAGCATAATTAAAGAATAAATAAATATTTAAAAATTTACAATCAAACAAAAACACAATTTAAATTAGATACAGAAATAACATATGTATTGAATATTTCAATAGAATATATTTTGAAGTCATTAGGTAGTATTTAATTGAAATAAACAATTAATTTAACTTTAAAATGTATTAAAATTTGAATAATTAAAAAAAAATTGAAATTTTTAAATTTCAAAAGTATAATTTCTAAAAATTTATGTTGAAATACACAATTAATATAACTTTACATTGTTGATCTAAGAAAAATAAAAATATTATTTGTAAATTAAAAGGCATGATTACTAAATGATTAAATAATTATAATTTAGAGTAACAAAAAATAAATAAATTAAAATTTTAAAATCAAATAAAATTGTCAATAAAACCGAAAGGGCAACATAGCATAAAAGAATGCATGTTTTAAGAGTTATTTTATTAGAGAGTATTATATACTTTTTATATAGAATAATTAAAGAATAAATAAATATTTAAAAAATTTAGAACCAAACAAAAACACAATTTCAATTACATACAGAAATAAATATATGTATTGAATATTTTAATAGAATATATTTTGAAGACATTTGTAGTATTTAATTGAAATAAACAATTAATTTAACTTTAAAATATATTAAAATTTGTAAAATTTAAAATATTTTAAAATATTCAATTTTAAAAGTGTTATTACTTAAAATTAATATTGAAATACACAATTAATATAACTTTACATTATTGATCTAAGAAAAATAAAAATATTATTTGTAAATTAAAAGACATGGTTAGTAAATGGGATTAATTAACTCTAATTTAGAGTAACAAAAAATAAATAAATTAAAATTTTAAAATCAAATAAAATTGCCAATAAAACCAAAAGGGCAACATAGCAAAAAAGAATGCATGTTTTAAGAGTTATTTTATTAGAGAGTATTATATAATTTTTATTTAGAATAATTAAAGAATAAATAAATATTTAAAAAATTTAGAAACAAACAAAAACACAATTTAAATTAGATACAGAAATAAATATATGTATTGAATATTTCAATAGAATATATTTTGAAGTCATTAGGTAGTATTTAATTGAAATAAACAATTAATTTAACTTTCAAATGTATTAAAATTTGAATAATTAAAAATATTTTGAAATTTTTACTTTAAAAGTACAATTACTAAAAATTTATGTTGAAATACACAATTAATATAACTTTACATTATTGATTTAAGAAAAATACAAATATTATTTGTAAATTAAAATGCATGGTTAGTAAATGGGATTAAATAATCCGAATTTAGAGTAACAAAAATTAAATAAATTAAAATTTTAAAATCAAATAAAATTGCCAATAAAACCAAAAGGGCAACATAGCAAAAAAAAATGCATGTTTTAAGAATAATTTTTTAGAGAGTATTATATAGTTTTTATTTAGCATAATTAAAGAATAAATAAATATTTAAAAAATTTACAATCAAACAAAAACACAATTTAAATTAGATACAGAAATAAACATATGTATTGAATATTTCAATAGAATATATTTTGAAGTCATTAGGTAGTATTTAATTGAAATAAACAATTAATTTAACTTTAAAATGTATTAAAATTTGAATAATTAAAAAAAAATTGAAATTTTTAAATTTCAAAAGTATAATTTCTAAAAATTTATGTTGAAATACACAATTAATATAACTTTACATTGTTGATCTAAGAAAAATAAAAATATTATTTGTAAATTAAAAGGCATGATTACTAAATGAGATTAAATAATTATAAATTAGAGTAACAAAAAATAAATAAATTAAAATTTTAAAATCAAATAAAATTGCAATAAAACCAAAAGGGCAACATAGCATAAAAGAATGCATGTTTTAAGAGTTATTTTATTAGAGAGTATTATATACTTTTTATATAGAATAATTAAAGAATAAATAAATATTTAAAAAATTTAGAACCAAACAAAAACACAATTTCAATTACATACAGAAATAAATATATGTATTGAATATTTTAATAGAATATATTTTGAAGACATTATGTAGTATTTAATTGAAATAAACAATTAATTTAACTTTAAAATATATTAAAATTTGTAAATTAAAAATATTTTAAATTTCAAATTTTAAAAGTTATTACTTAAAATTAATATTGAAATACACAATTAATATAACTTTACATTATTGATCTAAGAAAAATAAAAATATTATTTGTAAATTAAAAGACATGGTTAGTAAATGGGATTAATTAACTCTAATTTAGAGTAACAAAAAATAAATAAATTAAAATTTTAAAATCAAATAAAATTGCCAATAAAACCAAAAGGCAAACATAGCAAAAAAGAATGCATGTTTTAAGAGTTATTTTATTAGAGAGTATTATATAATTTTTATTTAGAATAATTAAAGAATAAATAAATATTTAAAAAATTTAGAAACAAAAAAAAAACACAATTTAAATTAGATACAGAAATAAATATATGTATTGAATATTTCAATAGAATATATTTTGAAGTCATTAGGTAGTATTTAATTGAAATAAACAATTAATTTAACTTTCAAATGTATTAAAATTGAATAATTAAAAATATTTTGAAATTTTTAAACTTTAAAAGTACAATTACTAAAAATTTATGTTGAAATACACAATTAATATAACTTTACATTATTGATTAAGAAAAATAAAAATATTATTTGTAAATTAAAATGCATGGTTAGTAAATGGGATTAAATAATCCGAATTTAGAGTAACAAAAATTAAATAAATTAAAATTTTAAAATCAAATAAAATTGCCAATAAAACCAAAAGGGCAACATAGCAAAAAAAAATGCATGTTTTAAGAATAATTTTTTAGAGAGTATTATATAGTTTTTATTTAGCATAATTAAAGAATAAATAAATATTTAAAAAATTTACAATCAAACAAAAACACAATTTAAATTAGATACAGAAATAAACATATGTATTGAATATTTCAATAGAATATATTTTGAAGTCATTAGGTAGTATTTAATTGAAAAAACAATTAATTTAACTTTAAAATGTATAAAATTTGAATAATTAAAAAAAAATTGAAATTTTTAATTTTCAAAAGTATAATTTCTAAAAATTTATGTTGAAATACACAATTAATATAACTTTACATTATTGATCTAAGAAAAATAAAAATATTATTTGTAAATTAAAAGGCATGATTACTAAATGAGATTAAATAATTATAATTTAGTAACAAAAAATAAATAAATTAAAATTTTAAAATCAAATAAAATTGCCAATAAAACCAAAAGGGCAACATAGCATAAAAGAATGCATGTTTTAAGAGTTATTTTATTAGAGAGTATTACATACTTTTTATATAGAATAATTAAAGAATAAATAAATATTTAAAAAATTTAGAACCAAACAAAAACACAATTTCAATTACATACAGAAATAAATATATGTATTGAATATTTTAATAGAATATATTTTGAAGACATTATGTAGTATTTAATTGAAATAAACAATTAATTTAACTTTAAAATATTAAAATTTGTAAAATTTAAAATATTTTAAAATATTCAAATTTTAAAAGTGTGATTACTTAAAATTAATATTGAAATACACAATTAATATAACTTTACATTATTGATCTAAGAAAAATAAAAATGTTATTTGTAAATTAAAAGACATGGTTAGTAAATGGGATTAATTAACTCTAATTTAGAGTAACAAAAAATAAATAAATTAAAATTTTAAAATCAAATAAAATTGCCAATAAAACCAAAAGGGCAACATAGCAAAAAAGAATGCATGTTTTAAGAGTTATTTTATTAGAGAGTATTATATAATTTTTATTTAGAATAATTAAAGAATAAATAAATATTTAAAAAATTTAGAAACAAACAAAAACACAATTTAAATTAGATACAGAAATAAATATATGTATTGAATATTTCAATAGAATATATTTTGAAGTCATTAGGTAGTATTTAATTGAAATAAACAATTAATTTAACTTTCAAATGTATTAAAATTTGAATAATTAAAAATATTTTGAAATTTTTAAACTTTAAAAGTACAATTATTAAAAATTTATGTTGAAATACACAATTAATATAATTTTACATTATTGATTTAAGAAAAATAAAAATATTATTTGTAAATTAAAATGGATGGTTAGTAAATGGGATTAAATAATCCGAATTTAGAGTAACAAAAATTAAATAAATTAAAATTTTAAAATCAAATAAAATTGCCAATAAAACCAAAAGGGCAACATAGCAAAAAAGAATGCATGTTTTAAGAATAATTTTTTAGAGAGTATTATATAGTTTTTATTTAGCATAATTAAAGAATAAATAAATATTTAAAAAATTTACAATCAAACAAAAACACAATTTAAATTAGATACAGAAATAAATATATGTATTGAATATTTCAATAGAATATATTTTGAAGTCATTAGGTAGCATTTAATTGAAATAAACAATTAATTTAACTTTAAAATGTATTAAAATTTGAATAATTAAACAAATTTGAAATTTTTAAATTTTAAAAGTATAATTACTAAAAATTTATGTTGAAATACACAATTAATATAACTTTACATAGTTGATCTAACAAAAATAAAATTATTATTTGTAAATTAAAAGGCATGGTTATTAAATGGGATTAAATAATTCTAATTTAGAGTAGCTAAAAACAAATAAATTCAAATCTTAAATTCAAATAAAATTGCAAATAGAACCAACGGGGCAAAAGAGCAAAAATGAATCCATGCTTTAAGAGTTATTTTCTTGGAGACTATTATATAGTTTTTATTTAGAATAATTAAAGAATAAATAAATATTTAAAAAATTTAGAATAAAAAAAAATACAATTTAAATTAGATATAGAAATAAATATATGTATTGAAAATTTTAATACAATATATTTTGAAGTCATTAGGTAGTATTTAATTGAAAGAAACAATTAATTTAACTTTAAAATATATTAAAATTTGAATAATTAAAAATATTTTGAAATATTCAAATTTTAAAAGTATAATTACTAAAAATTTATGTTGAAATACACAATTAATATAACTTTACATAGTTGATCTAACAAAAATAAAATTATTATTTGTAAATTAAAAGGCATGGTTATTAAATGGGATTAAATAATTCTAATTTAGAGTAGCTAAAAATAAATAAATTAAAATTTTAAAATTAAATAAAATTGCAAATAAAACCAACAAGGCAAAAGAGTAAAAATGAATTCATGGTTTAACAGTTATTTTCTTGGAGAGTATTATATAGTTTTTGTTTAGAATAATTAAAGAATAAATAAATATTTAAAAAATTTAGAATCAAACAAAAACACAATTTAAATTAGATACAGAAATAAATATATGTATTGAATATTTTAATAGAATATATTTTGAAGTCATTAGGTGGTATTTAATTGAAATAAATAATTAATTTAACTTTAAAATATATTAAAATTTGAATAATTAAAAATATTTTGAAATATTCAAATTTTAAAAGTATAATTACTAAAAATTTATGTTGAAATACATAATTAATATAAATTTACATTATTGATCTAAGAAAAATAAAAATATTATTTGTAAATTGAAAGGCATGGTTAGTAAATGGGATTAAATAATTCTAATTTAGAGTAATGAAAAATAAATAAATTAAAATTGTAAAATCAAATAAAATTGCCAATAAAACCAAAAGGGCAACACAGCAAAAATGAATTCATGTTTTAAGAGTTATTTTCATAGAGTTATTTACATTATTGATCTAAGAATGCATTGTATTATTTTATTTTGAAAAATAATATTTTTGTAACATTACAATATAACTAAAAAATAGTATATTGTATGAGTATTTTATTTATTTAGTACGAGTAATTTATTTATTTGAATGATGTACGTAAAGTAGTGTGTATCATTTTATCTATTTAAATAGTGTATGTAAACAAAAATATTAATTTTTTATTTACAATGTAAATTCTAGATACGTAGTTGATAAAATTATGATTTATAAAATAAACTTCCTTTAGTGTATATTTAGGATTTTATTATTTAATTTATTTAATATGTGTAATTAAGTGATTTGAATGTTGTACGTAAAGTAGTGTATATTTAGAATTTTGTTCTATATGAAATGTTGGGATTTTATTTATAATTATATTTAATATCAGTATTTTATTTATTTAAATGTTGTATGTGAACTAAGTATTTATTATTTATTTACTATGTATATTCCTTGAGTAATCAAAATAAAATTTTTAACATAAAAAATGTGTATATTGTACATTTTATTTTGTGCTTTAATTTATTGAAAATTTCAAGTTGCAAAGCATATTTTCTTGCATTGCATTATTTTATTTTGAAATATAGTACTTTCGGAACATTACAATATAACTAAAAAATTGTATATTGTATGAGTATTTTATTTATTTAGTATGAGTAATTTATTTATTTGAATGATGTACGTAAAGTAGTGTGTATCATTTTATCTATTTAAATAGTGCATGTGAACAAAAATATTTATTTTTTATTTACAATGTAAATTCTAGATACGTACTTGATAAAATTATGATTTTGGAAATAAGCTTCTTTTAGTGTATATTTAGGATTTTATTAGTTAATTTATTTAATATATATAATTTATTGATTTGAATGTTGTACGTAAAGTAGTGTATATTTAGAATTTTGCTCAATATGAAATGTTGTTATTTTATTTATAAATATATTTAATATTAGTATGTTATTTATTTAAATGGTGTATGCGAACAAAGTATTTATTATTTATTTACTATGTATATTCCTTGAGTAATCAAAATAAAATTTTTAATTTAAAAAATGTGTATATTGTATATTTTACTTTGTGTTTTTATTTTTTGAAAATTTCAAGTTGCAAAGTGTATTTTCTTGCATTGTACTATTTTATTTTGAAAAATAGTATATTTGTAACATTACAATATGACTAAAAAATAGTATATTTTATAAGTATTTTATTTATTTAGTATGAGTTATTTCTTTATTTGAATGGTGTATGTAAAGTAGTTCGTATCATTTTATTTATTTAAACAGTGCGTGTAAACTAAAATATTTATTATTTATTTACAATGTAAATTCTAGATACAAAGTTGATAAAATTATGATATATGAAATAAACTTCTTTTAGTGTATATTTAGGATTTTATTATTTAATTTATTTAATATATGTAATTTATTGATTTGAATGTTGTACGTAAAGTAGTGTATGTTTAGAATTGTTCAATGTGAAATATTGTGATTTTATTTATAATTACATTTAATATCAGTATTTTATTTATTGTATGTGAACAAAGTATTTATTATTTATTTAATATGAGTAATTTGTTGATTTGAATGTTGTACGTAAACTAGTGTATATTTAAAATTTTGTTCAATATGAAATGTTGTGATTTTATTTATAATTATATTTAATATCAGTATTTTATTTATTGTATGTGAACAAAGTATTTATTATTTATTTAATATGTAAATTCTAGATACGTAGCTGATAAAATTATGATTTATGAAATAAACTTCTTTTAGTGTATATTTAGGATTTTATTATTTAATTTATTTAATATGTATAATTTATTGATTTGAATGTCGTACGTAAAGTAGTGTATATTTAGAATTTTGTTCAATATGAAATGTTGTGATTTTATTTATAAATATATTTAATATAATAATTTAATTTATTTAAATGGTGTATGTGAACAAAGTATTTATTATTTATTTACTATGTATATTCCTTGAGTAATCAAAATAAAATTTTTAATTTAAGAAATGTGTATATTGTATATTTTATTTTGTGTTTTAAATTTTTTGAAAATTTCAAGTTGCAAAGGGTATTTTCTTGCATTGTATTATTTTATTTTGAAAAATAGTATTTGAGTAACATTACGATATAACTAAAAAATTAGTATATTCTATGAGTATTTTCCTGGTTTAGTATGAGTAATTTATTAATTTGAATGGTATACGTACAGTAGTGTGTATCATTTTATTTACTTAAATAGTGCGTGTGAACTAAAATATTTATTATTTATTTACATTGTATATATTCTATATGCTTAGATGATAAAATTGTGATTTAGCAAATAAACTTGTCTTAGTGAATATTTAAGGATTTTATTATTTTGTTATTTTATTATTTAATATGTGTAATTTGTTGATTTGAATGTTGTACGCAAACTAGTGTATATTTAAAATTTTGTTCAATATGAAATCTTGTGATTTTATTTATAATTATATTTAATATCATTATTTTATTTATTTAAATGGTGTATGTGAACAATGTATTTATTATTTATTTACTATGTATATTCCTTGAGTAATCAAAGTAAAATTTTTAATTTAAAAAATGTGTATATTGTATATTTTATTTTGTATTTTAATTTTTTGAAAATTTCAAGTTGCAAAGTGTATTTTCTTGCATTATATTATTTTATTTTGAAAAATAATACTTTTGTAACATTAGAATATAACTAAAAAATTAGTATATTTTTGAACATTTTATTTATTTAGGATGAGTAATTTATTGATTTGAATGGTGTACGTAAAGTAGTGTGTATCATTTTATTTACTTAAATAGTGCATGTAAATAAAAATATTTATTATTTATTTACAATGTAAATTATAGATACGTAGTTGATAAAATTATGATTTATGAAATAAACTACTTTTAGTGTGTATTTAGGATTTTATTATTTAATTTATTTAATATGTATAATTTATTGATTTGAATGTTGTACGTAAAGTAGTGTATATTTAGAATTTTGCTCAATATGAAATATTGTTATTTTATTTATAAATATATTTAATATCATAATTTAATTTATTTAAATGGTGTATGTGAACAAAGTATTTATTATTTATTTACTATGTATTTTCCTTGAGTAATCAAAAATAAAAATTTTAATTGAAAAGATGTGTATATTGTATATTTTATTTTGTGTTTTAATTTTTTGAAAATTTCAAGTTACAAATTGTAGTTTCTTGCGTTGTATTATTTTTTTTAAAAAAAAATAGTATTTTAGTAACATTACAATACAACTAAAAAATTGTATATTATATGAGTATTTTATTTGTTTAGTATGAGTAATTTAATGATTTGAATGGTGTACATGAAGTAGTGTGTATCATTTTTTTTATTTAAATAGTGCATGTCAACTAAAATATTTATTATTTATTTACAATGTACATTCTATATACTGTGTTGATAAAATTGTGATTTAGCAAATAAACTTCCTTTAGTGAATATTTAAGGATTTTATTATTTTATTTATTTAATATGAGTAATTTGTTAATTTGAATGTTGTACGTAAACAAGTGTATATTTAGAATTTTGTTCAATATGAAATGTTGTGATTTTATTTATAATTATATTTAATATCAGTATTTTATTTATTGTATGTGAACAAAGTATTTATTGTTTATTTACTATGTATATTCTATATACGTAGTTGATAAAATTATGATTTATGAAATAAACTTCTTTTTGTGTTTGTTTAGGATTTTATTATTTAATTTATTTAATATGTATAATTTATTGATTTGAATGTCGTACGTGAAGTAGTATATATTTAGAATTTTGTTCAATATGAAATATTGTGATTTTATTTATAAATATATTTTGTATCATAATTTAATTTATTTAAATGTTGTATGTGAACAAAGTATTTATTATTTATTTACATTGTATATTCCTTGAGTAATCAAAATAGAATTTTTAATTTAAAAAATGTGTATATTGTATATTTTATTTTGTGTTTTAATTTTTTAAAAATTCAAAGTTGCAAAGTGTATTTTCTTGCATTGTATTATTTTATTTTGAAAAATAGTATTTTAGTAATATTACAATATAACTAATAAATTAGTATATTCTATGAGTATTTTATTTATTTAGTATGAGTAATTTGTTGATTTGAATGGTGTACGTAAAGTAGTGTGTATCATTTTATTTATTTAAATATTGCATGTGAAGTAAAATATTTATTATTTATTTACATTGTATATTCTATATACTTGGTTGATAAAATTGTGATTTAGTAAATAAACTTCTCTTAGTGAATATTTTATTATTTTATTTATTTAATATGAGTAATTTGTTGATTTGAATGTTGTACGCAAACTAGTGTATATTTAAAATTTTGTTCAATATGAAATGTTCTGATTTTATTTATAATTATATTTAATATCAGCATTTTATTTATTGTATCAGAACAAAGTATTTATTATTTATTTACTATGTATATTCTATATACGTAGTTGATAAAATTATGATTTATGAAATAAACTTCGTTTTGTGTATATTTAGGATTTTATTATTTAATTTATTTAATATGTATAATTTATTGATTTGAATCTCGTACGTGAAGTAGTGTATATTTAGAATTTTTTTCAATATGAAATGTTGTGATTTTATTTATAAATATATTTAGTATTGTAATTTAATTTATTTAAATGGTGTATGTGAACAAAGTATTTATTATTTATTTACTATGTATATTCCTTGAGTAATCAAAAATAAAATTATTAATTTAAAAAATGTGTATATTGTATATTTTATTTTGTGTTTTAATTTTTTGAAAATTTCAAGTTGCAAAGTGTATTCTCTTGCATTGTATTATTTTATTTTGAAAAATTGTATTTGAGTAACATTACAATATAACTAAAAAATTGTATATTCTATGAGTATTTTATTTATTTAGTATGAGTAATTTATTGATTTGAATGGTGTACGTAAAGTAGTGTGTATTATTTTATTTATTCAAATAGTGCATGTGAACAAAAATATTTATTATTTATTTACAATGTAAGTTCTAGATACGTAGTTGATAAAATTATGATTTATAAAATAAACTTCTTTTAGTGTATATTTAGGATTTTATTATTTAATTTATAATTATATTTAATATCAGTATTTAATTTATTTAAATGGTGTATGTGAACAAAGTATTTATTATTTATTTACTATGTATTTTCCTTGAGTAATCAAAAATAAAAATTTTAATTGAAAAGATGTGTATATTGTATATTTTATTTTGTGTTTTAATTTTTTGAAAATTTCAAGTTACAAATTGTAGTTTCTTGCGGTGTATTATTTTTTTTAAAAAAAATAGTATTTTCGTAACATTACAATACAACTAAAAAATTGTATATTATATGAGTATTTTATTTATTTAGTATGAGTAATTTAATGATTTGAATGGTGTACGTAAAGTGGTGTGTATCATTTTTTTTATTTAAATAGTGCATGTCAACTAAAATATTTATTATTTATTTACAATGTACATTCTATATACTGAGTTGATAAAATTGTGATTTAGCAAATAAACTTCTCTTAGTGAATATTTTAGGATTTTATTATTTTATTATTTAATTTATTTAATATATGTAATTTATTGATTTGAATGTTGTACGTAAACTAGTGTATATTTAGAATTTTGTTCAATATGAAATGTTGTGATTTTATTTATAATTATATTTATTATCAGCATTTTATTTATTTAAATAGTGTATGTGAACAAAGTATTTCTTATTTATTTACTATGTATATTCCTTGAGTAATCAAAAGTAAAATTTTTAATTTAAAAAATGTGTATATTGTTTATTTTATTTTGTGTTTTAATTTTTTGAAAATTTCAAGTTACAAAGTGTAGTTTCTTGCATTGTATTATTTTTTTTAAAAAAATAGTGTTTTAGTAACATTACAATATAACTAAAAAATTGTATATTGTATGAGTATTTTATTATTTAATATGAATAATTTATTGATTTGAATGGTGTACGTAAAGTAGTGTGTATCAGTTTATTTATTTAAATAGTGCATGTTAACAAAAATATTTATTATTTATTTACAATGTAAGTTCTAGATACGTAGTTGATAAAATTATGATTTCTGAAATAAACTTCTTTTAGTGTATATTTAGGATTTTGTTATTTAATTTATTTAATATGTGTAATTTATTGATTTGAATGTTGTACGTAAAGTAGTGTATCTTTAGAATTTATTTTTATATGAAATGTTGTGATTTTATTTATAATTATATTTATTATCCGTATTTAATTTATTTAAATGGTGTATGCGAACAAAGTATTTATTATTTATTTACTATGTATATTCCTTGATTAATCAAAAATAAAATTTTCATTTAAAAAATGTGTATATTTTATATTTTATTTTGTGTTCTAATTTTTGAAAAATTTCTATTTGCAAAGTGTATTTTCTTGTATTGTATTATTTTGTTTTGAAAAATAGTATTTTAGTAACATAACTGTATAACTAAAAAATTGTAAATTCTATGAGTATTTTATTTATTTAGTATGAGTAATTTAATGATTTGAATGGTGTATGTAAAGTAGGGTGTATCATTTTTTTTATTTAAATAGTGCATGTGAACAAAAATATTTATTATTTATTTAAAATGTAAATTCTAGATACATAGTTGATAAAATTATGATTTATGAAATAAGCATCTTTTAGTGTATATTTAGGATTTTATTATTTAATTTATAATTATATTTAATATCTGTATTTAATTTATTTAAATGGTGTATGTGAACAAAGTATTTGTTAGTTATTTACTATGTATATTCCTTGACTAATCAAAAATAAAATTTTTAATTTAAAAAATGTGTATATGTATATTTTATTTTATGTCTTAATATTTTGAAAATTTCAAGTTGCAAAATGTATTTTCTTGCATTGTAGTATTTTTTTCTCTTTCAAAAATAGTATTTTAGTAATATTACATTATAACTAAAAAATAGTATATTCTGTGAGTATTTTTTTTATTTAGTATGAGAAATTTATTGATTTGAACGGTGTACATAAAGTAGTGTGTATCATTTTATTAATTAAATAGTGCATGTGAACAAAAATATTTATTATTTATTTGCAATCTAAATTCTAGATACGTAGTTGATAAAATTATGATTTATGAAATAAACTCTTTTAGTGTATATTTAGTATTTTATTATTTAATTTATTTAATATGTATAATTTATTGAGTTGAATGTTGTACCTAAACTAGTGTATAATTATGATTTTGTTCAGTATGAAATGTTGTGATTTTATTTATAATTATATTTATTATCAGGAATTTATTTATTTAAATGGTGTATGTGAACAAAGTATTTATTATTTATTTACTATATATATTCCTTGAGTAATCAAAAATAAAATTTTTAATTTAAAAAATGTGTATATTGTATATTTTATTTTGAGTTTTAATTTTTTGAAAATTTCAAGTTGCAAAGTGTATTTTCTTGCATTGTATTATTTTATTTTGAAAAATAGTATTTGAGTAACATTACAATATAACTAAAAAATTAGTATAATCTATGAGTATTTTATTTATTTAGTATGAGTAATTTATTGATTTGAATGGTTTATGTAAAGTAGTGTGTATCATTTTATTTATTTAAATAGTGCATGTGAACTAAAATATTTATTATTTATTTACATTGTATATTGTAGATACGTAGTTGATAAAATTATGATTTATGAAATAAACTTCTTTTAGTGAATATTTTAGGATTTTATTATTTTATTATTTTATTATTTTATATGAGTAATTTGTTGATTTGAATGTTGTACGCAAAGTAGTGTATATTTAAAATTTTGTTCAATATAAAATGTTGTGATTTTATTTATAATTATATTTAATATCAGTATTTTATTTATTATATGTGAACAACGTATTTATTATTTATTTACTATGTATATTCTATATACGTAGTTGATAAAATTATGATTTATGAAATAAACTTCTTTTCGTGTATATTTAGGATTTTATTATTTAATTTATTTAATATGTATAATTTATTGATTTGAATGTTGTACGTAAAGTGTTTTATATTTTGAATTTTGTTCAATATGAAATATTGTGATTTTATTTATAATTACATTTAATATTAGTATTTTATTTATTTAAATGGTGTATGTGAAGAAAGTATTTCTTATATATTTACTATGTATATTCCTTGAGTAATCAAAATAAGAATTTTAATTTAAAAAATGTGTATATTGTATATTTTATTTTGTGTTTTAATATTTTGAAAATTTCAAGTTGCAAAATGTATTTTCTTGCATTGTAGTATGTTTTTTTTCAAAAATAGTATTTTAGTAGCATTACATTATAACTAAAAAATAGTATATTCTATGAGTATTTTATTTATTTAGAATGAGTAATTTATTGATTTTAATATGTACGTAAAGTTGTGTGTATCATTTTATTTATTTAAATAGTGCATGTTAACAAAAATATTTATTATTTATTACAATGTAAATTTTAGATACGTAGTTGATAAAATTATGATTTATGAAATAAACTTCTTTTAGTGTATATTTAGGATTTTATTATTTTATTTATTTAATATGAGTAATCTGTTGATTTGAATGTTGTAAGTAAACAACTATATATTTAGAATTTTGTTCAATATGAAATGTTGTGATTTTATTTATAATTATATTTAATATCAGTATTATATTTATTTAAATGATGTA
Organism: Paulownia fortunei; assembly: GCA_019321725.1. Taxonomy (NCBI): domain Eukaryota; kingdom Viridiplantae; phylum Streptophyta; class Magnoliopsida; order Lamiales; family Paulowniaceae; genus Paulownia; species Paulownia fortunei. The sequence goes on along the minus strand of CM033122.1, from coordinate 13,009,783 downwards.
TGTGAAGAAAGTATTTATTATTTATTTACTATGTATATTCCTTGAGTAATCAAAATAAAATTTTTAATTTAAAATATGTATATATTGAATATTTTATTTTGTGTTTTAATTTTTTAAAAATTTCAATTTATAAATATATTTTCTTGCATTATAATATTTTATTCTGAAAAATAGAATTTAGGTAATGTTACAATATAACTAAAAAATTGTATATTGTATGAGTATTTTATTTATTTAGTATTAGTAATATATGGATTTGAATGTTGTACGTAAAGTAGTATATATTATTTTATTTATTTAAATAGTGCATGTGAAGAAAAATATTTATTATTTATTTACAATGTAACTTCTAGATACGTAGTTGATAAAATTATGATTTATGAAATAAACTTCTTTTAGTGTTTATTTAGTATTTTATTATTTAATTTATTTAATATGTGTAATTTATTGATTTGAATGTTGTACGTAAAGTAGTGTATATTTAGAATTTTGTTCAATATGAAATGTTGTGATTTTATTTATAAATATATTTAGTATCATAATTTAATTTATTTAAATGGTGTATGTGAACAAAGTATTTATTTTTTATTTACTATGTATATTCCTTGAGTAATCAAAATAAAATTTTTAATTTAAAAAATATGTATATTGTATATTTTATTTTGTGTTTTAATTTTTTGAAAATTTCAAGTTGCAAAATGTATTTTCTTGCATTGTATTATTTTATTTTAAAAAATAGTGTTTGAGTAACATTACAATATAACTAAAAAATTAGTATATTCTATGAGTATTTTATTTATTTAGTATGAGTAATTTATTGATTTGGATGGTGTACGTAAAGTAGTGTGTGTCATTTTATTAATTAAATAGTGCATGTGAACAAAAATATTTATTATTTATTTGCAATGTAAATTCTAGATACGTAGTTGATAAAATTATGATTTATGAAATAAACTTCTTTTAGTGTTTATTTAGTATTTTATTATTTAATTTATTTAATATGTGCAATTTATTGATTTGAATGTTGTACGTAAAGTAGTGTATCTTTAGAATTTTGTTCAATATGAAATGTTGTGATTTTATTTATAAATATATTTAGTATCATAATTTAATTTATTTAAATGGTGTATGTGAACAAAGTATTTATTATTTATTTACTATGTATATTCCTTGAGTAATCAAAATAAAATTTTTAATTTAAAAAATGTGTATATTGTATATTTTATTTTGTGTTTTAATTTTTTGAAAATTTCAAATTGCAAAGTGTATTTTCTTGCATGGTATTATTTTATTTCAAAAAATAGTATTTGAGTAACATTACAATATAACTAAAAAATTAGTATATTCTATGAGTATTTTATTTATTTAGTATGAGTAATTTATTGATTTGAATGGTTTATGTAAAGTAGCGTGTATCATTTTATTTATTTAAATAGTGCATGTGAACAAAGTATTTATTATTTATTTGCATTGTTTATTCTATTTACTTAGTTGATAAAATTGTGATTTAGTAAATAAACTTCTGTTAGTGAATATTTTAGGACTTTATTATTTTATTTTTTTTATATGAGTAATTTGTTGATTTGAATGTTGTATGCAAACTAGTGTATATTTAAAATTTTGTTCAATATAAAATGTTGTGATTTTATTTATAATTATATTTAATATCAGTATTTTATTTATTGTATGTGAACAACATATTTATTATTTATTTACTATGTATATTCTAGATACGTAGTTGATAAAATTATGATTTATGAAATAAACTTCTTTTAGTGTATATTTAGGATTTTATTATTTAATTTATTTAATATGTATAATTTATTGATTTGAATGTTGTACGTAAAGTGTTGTATATTTTGAATTTTGTTCAATATGAAATGTTGTGATTTTATTTATAATTATATTTATTATCAGGAATTTATTTATTTAAATGGTGTATGTGAACAAAGTATTTATTATTTATTTACTATGTATATTCCTTGATTAATCAAAAATAAAAATTTTAATTTAAAAAATGTGTATATTGTATATTTTATTTTGTGTTTTAATTTTTTGAAAATTTCAGGTTACAAAGTGTATGTTCGTGCATTGAATTATTTTATTTTAAAAAAATAGTATTTTATTAACATTACAATATAACTAAAAAATTGTATATTATATGAGTATTTTATTTATTTAGTATGAGTAGTTTATTGATTTGAATGGTGTACGTAAAGTAGTGTGTATTATTTTATTTATTCAAATAGTGCATGTGAACAAAAGTACTTATTATTTATTTAGAATGTAAGTTGTAGATATGTGGTTGATAAAATTATGATTTATGAAATAAACTTCTTTTAGTGTATATTTAGGATTTTATTATCTAATTTATTTAATATGTGTAATTTATTGATTTCAATGTTGTACGTAAAGTAGTGTATCTCTAGAATTTTGTTCAATATGAAATGTTGTGATTTTATTTATAATTATATTTAATATCAGTATTTAATTTGTTTAAATGGTATATGTGAGCAAAGTATTTATTATTTATTTACTATGTATATTCCTTGAGTAATCAAAATAAAATTTTTAATTTAAAAAATGTATATATTGAATATTTTATTTTGTGTTTTAATTTTTTGAAAATTTCAGGTTACAAAGTGTATGTTCGTGCATTGAATTATTTTATTTTAAAAAATAGTATTTTATTAACATTACAATATAACTAAAAAATTGTATATTATATGAGTATTTTATTTATTTAGTATGAGTAGTTTATTGATTTGAATGGTGTACGTAAAGTAGTATGTATTATTTTATTTATTCAAATAGTGCATGTGAACAAAAGTACTTATTATTTATTTAGAATGTAAGTTGTAGATATGTGGTTGATAAAATTATGATTTATGAAATAAACTTCTTTTAGTGTATATTTAGGATTTTATTATCTAATTTATTTAATATGTGTAATTTATTGATTTCAATGTTGTACGTAAAGTAGTGTATCTCTAGAATTTTGTTCAATATGAAATGTTGTGATTTTATTTATAATTATATTTAATATCAGTATTTAATTTGTTTAAATGGTATATGTGAGCAAACTATTTATTATTTATTTACTATGTATATTCCTTGAGTAATCAAAAATAAAAATTTTAATTTAAAAAATGTATATATTGAATATTTTATTTTGTGTTTTAATTTTTTGAAAATTTTAAGTTGCAAAGTGTATGTTCTTGCATTGTAAAATTTTATTCAAAAAAATAGCATTTTAGTAATATTACAATATAACTAAGAAATTGTATATTGTATGAGTATTTTATTTATTTAGTATTAGAAATTTATTGATTCGAATGGTGTACGTAAAGTAGTGTGTATCATTTCATTTATTTAAATAGTGCATGTTAACAAAAATATTTATTTTTATTTACAATGTAAGTTCTAGATACGTAGTTGATAAAATTATGATTTATGAAATAAACTTCTTTTAGTGTATATTTAGGATTTTATTATTTAATTTATTTAATATGTGTAATTTATTAATTTGAATGTTGTACGTAAAATAGTCTATCTTTAGAATTTTGTTCAATATGAAATGTTGTGATTTTATTTATAATTATATTTAATATCAGTATTTAATTTATTTAAATCGTGTATGTGAACAAAGTATTAATTATTTATTTACTATGTCTATTCCGTGATTAATCAAAATAAAATTTTTAATTTAAAAAATGTGTATATTGTATATTTTATTGTGTTTTAATTTTTTGAAATTTTCAAGTTACAAAGTGTATGTTCTTACATTGTAAAATTTTATTATGAAAAATAGCATTTTAGTAATATTACAATATAACTAAAAAATTGTATATTGTATTAGTATTTTATTTATTTAGTATTAGGAATTTATTGATTTGAATGGTGTACGTAAAGTAGTGTATATTATTTTATTTATTCAAATAGTGCATGTGAACAAAAATATTTATTATTTATTTACAATGTAAGTTATAGATACGTAGTTGATAAAATTATGATTTATGAAATAAACTTCTTTTAGTGTATATTTAGGATTTTACTATTTAATTTATTTAATAACTCCAATTTATTGATTTGAATGTTGCACGTAAAGTAGTGTATCTTTAGAATTTTGTTCAATATGAAATGTTGTGATTTTATTTATAATTATATTTAATATCAATATTTAATTTGTTTAAATGGTGTATGTGAAGAAAGTATTTATTATTTATTTACTATGTATATTCCTTGAGTAATCAAAATAAAATTTTTAATTTAAAAAATGTATATATTGAATATTTTATTTTGTGTTTTAATTTTTTGACAATTTTAAGTTGCAAAGTGTATGTTCTTGCATTGTAAAATTTTATTCTGAAAAATAGCATTTTAGTAATATTACAATATAACTAAAAAATTGTATATTGTATGAGTATTTTATTTATTTAGTATTAGAAATTTATTGATTTGAATGGTGTACTTAAAGTAGTGTGTATTATTTTATTTATTCAAATAGTGCATGTGAACAAAAGTACTTATTATTTATTTATAATGTAAGTTGTAGATACGTAGTTGATAAAATTATGATTTATGAAATAAACTTCATTTAGTGTATATTTAGGATTTTACTATTTAATTTATTTAGTATATGTAATTTATTGATTTGAATGTTGTACGTAAAGTTGTGTATATTTAGAATTTTGTTCAATATGAAATGTTGTGATTTTATTTATAATTATATTTAATATCAGTATTTAATTTGTTTAAATGGTGTATGTGAGCAAAGTATTTATTATTTATTTACTATGTATATTCTTTGAGTAATCAAAAATAAAATTTTTAATTTAAAAAATGTATATATTGAATATTTTATTTCGTGTTTTAATTTTTTGAAAATTTTAAGTTGCAAAGTGTATGTTCTTGCATTGTAAAATTTTATTCTGAAAAATAGCATTTTAGTAATATTACAATATAACTAAAAAATTATATATCGTATGAGTATTTTATTTATTTAGTATTAGAAATTTATTGATTCGAATGGTGTACGTAAAGTAGTGTGTATTATTTTATTTATTCAAATAGGGCATGTGAACAAAAATATTTATTATTTATTTACAATGTAAGTTCTAGATACGTAGTTGATAAAATTATGATTTATAAAATAAACTTCTTTTAGTATGTATTTAGGATTTTATTATTTAATTTATAATTATATTTAATATCAATATTTAATTTATTTAAATGGTGTATGTGAACAAAGTATTTATTATTTATTTACTATGTATATTCCTTGAGTAATCAAAAATAAAATTTTTAATTTAAAAAATGTGTATATTGCATATTTTATTTTGTGTTTTCATTTTTTGAAAATTTCAAGTTACAAAGTGTAGTTTCTTGCACTGTATTATTTTTTTTTTTAAAAAATAATATTTTAGTAACATTACAATACAACTAAAAAATTGTATATTATATGAGTATTTTATTTATTTAGTATGAGTAATTTAATGATTTGAATGGTGTACGTAAAGTAGTGTGTCTCATTTTTTTTATTTAAATAGTGCATGTCAACTAAAATATTTATTATTTATTTACAATGTACATTCTATATACTGAGTCGATAAAATTGTGATTTAGGAAATAAACTTCTCTTAGTGAATATTTTAGGATTTTATTTTTTTATTATTTTATTTATTTAATATATGTAATTTATTGATTTGAATGTTGTACGTAAACTAGTGTATATTTAGAATTTTGTTCAATATAAATTGTTGTGATTTTATTTATAATTATATTTATTATCAATATTTTATATATTTAAATGGTGTATGTGAACAAAGTATTTATTATTTATTTACTATGTATATTCCTTGAGTAATCAAAATTAAAAGTTTTAGTTGAAAAGATGTGTATATTGTATATTTTATTTTGTGTTTTCATTTTTTGAAAATTTCAACTTACAAATTGTAGTATCTTGCATTTTATTATTTTTTTTTAAAAAATAGTATTTTAGTAATATTACAATACAACTAAAAAATTGTATATTATATGAGTATTTTATTTATTTAGTATGAATAATTTATTGATTTGAATGGTGTACGTAAAGTAGTGTGTATCATTTTATTTATTTAAATAGTGCATGTTAACAAAAATATTTATTATTTATTTACAATGTAAGTTCTAGATACGTAGTTGATAAAATTATGACTTATGAAATAAACTTCTTTTAGTGTATATTTAGGATTTTATTTTTTTATTATTTTATTTATTTAATATGTGTAATTTATTGATTTGAATGTTGTACGTAAAGTAGTGTATCTTTAGAATTTTGTTCAATATAAATTGTTGTGATTTTATTTATAATTATATTTAATATCAATATTTAATTTATTTAAATGGTGTTTGTGAACAAAGTATTTATTATTTATTTACTATGTATATTCCTTGATTAATCAAAAATAAAATTTTCATTTAAAAAATGTGTATATTTTATATTTTATTTTGTGTTTTAATTTTTCGAAAATTTCTATTTGCAAAGTGTATTTTCTTGCATTGTATTATTTTGTTTTGAAAAATAGTATTTTAGTAACATAACAGTATAACTAAAAAATAGTAAATTCTATGAGTATTTTATTTATTTAGTATGAGTAATTTAATAATTTAAATGGTGTATGTAAAGTAGGGTGTATCATTTTTTTTATTTAAATAGTGCATGTGAACAAAAATATTTATTATTTTATTTAAAATGTAAATTCTAGATACATAGTTGATAAAATTATGATTTATGAAATAAGCTTCTTTTAGTGTATATTTAGAATTTTATTATTTAATTTATAATTATATTTAATATCAGTATTTAATTTATTTAAATGGTGTATGTGAACAAAGTATTTGTTATTTATTTACTATGTATATTCCTTGACTAATCAAAAATAAAAATTTTAATTTAAAAAATGTGTATATTGTATATTTTATTTTGTGTTTTAATTTTTTGAAAATTTCAATTTGCAAACTGTATTTTCTTGCATTGTATTATTTTGTTTTGAAAAATAGTATTTTATTAACATTACTGTATAACAAAAAAATAGTAAATTTTATGAGTATTTTATTTATTTAGTATGAGTAATTTAATGATTTGAATGGTGTACGTAAAGTAGTGTGTATTATTTTATTTATTCAAATAGTGCATGTGTGCATGTGAACAAAAGTACTTATTATTTATTTACAATGTAAGTTGTTGATATGTAATTGATAAAATTATGATTTATGAAATAAACTTCTTTTAGTGTATATTTAGAATTTTATTATTTAATTTATTTAAGATGTGTAGTTTATTGATTTGAATGCTGTACATAAAGTAGTGTATCTTTAGAATTTTTTTCAATATGAAATGTTGTGATTTTATTTATAATTATATTTAATATTAGTATTTAATTTATTTAAATGGTGTATGTGAACGAAGTATTTATTATTTATTTACTATGTATATTCCTTGATTAATCAATAATAAAATTTTTAATTTAAAAAATGTGTATATTGTATATTTTATTTTGTGTTTTAATTTTTTGAAAATTTCAATTTGCAAACTGTATTTTCATGCATTGTATTATTTTGTTTTGAAAAATAGTATTTTATTAACATGACAGTATAACTAAAAAATAGTAAATTCTATGAGTATTTTATTATTTTATTTAGTATGAGTAATTTAATGATTTGAATGGTGTACGTAAAGTAGTGTGTATCATTTTTTTTATTTAAATAGTGCATGTTAACTAAAATATTTATTATTTATTTACAATGTACATTCTATATATACTGAGTTGAAAAAATTGTGATTTAGCAAATAAACTTTTCTTAGTGAATATTTTAGGATTTTATTATTTTATTATTTTATTATTTAATATATGTAATTTATTGATTTGAATGTTGTACGTAAAATAGTGTGTATTTAGAATTTTGTTCAATATGAAATGTTGTGATTTTATTTATAATTATATTTATTATCAGCATTTTATTTGTTTAAATGGTGTATGTGAACAAAGTATTTATTATTTATTTACTATGTATATTCCTTGAGTAATCAAAAATAAAATTTTTAATTTAAAAAATGTGTATATTGTATATTTTATTTTGTGTTTTCATTTTTTGAAAATTTCAAGTTACAAAGTGTAGTTTCTTGCACTGTATTATTTTTTTTTTGAAAAATAGTATTTTAGTAACATTACAATATAACTAAAAAATTGTATATTCAATGAGTATTTTATTTATTTAGTATGAGTAATTTATTGATTTGAATGGTGTACGTAAAGTAGTGTGTATTATTTTATTTATTCAAACTGTGCATGTGAATAAAAATATTTATTATTTATTTACAATGTAAGTTCTAGATACGTAGTTTATAAAATTATGATTTATGAAATAAACTTCTTTTAGTGTATATTTAGGATTTTACTATTTAATTTATTTAATATATGTAAGTTATTGATTTGAATGTTGTACGTAAAGTAGTGTATCTTTAGAATTTTGTTCAATATGAAATGTTGTGATTTTATTTATAATTATATTTATTATCAAGAATTTATTTATTTAAATGTTGTATGTGAACAAAGTATTTATTATTTATTTACTATGTATATTCCTTGATTAATCAACAATAAAATTTTTAATTTAAACAATGTGTATATTCTATATTTTATTTTATGTTTTAATTTTTTGAAAATTTCAATTTGCAAAGTGTATTTTCTTGCATTATATTATTTTGTTTTGAAAAATAGTATTTTAGTAACATTACAGTATAACTAAAAAATAGTAAATTATTTGAGTATTTTATTTATTTAGTATGAGTAATGTAATGATTTGAATGGTGTACGTAAAGAAGTATGTATTATTTTATTTATTCAAATAGTGCATGTAAACAAAAGTACTTATTATTTATTTACAATGTAAGTTGTAGATACGTAGTTGATAAAATTATGATTTATGAAATAAACTTCTTTTAGTATGTATTTGGGATTTTATTATTTAATTTATTTAATATGTGTAATTTATTGATTTGAATGTTGTACGTAAAGTAGTGTATATTTAGAATTTTGTTCAATATGAAATGTTGTGATTTTATTTATAATTATATTTAATATCAGTATCTAATTTGTTTAAATGATGTATGTGAACAAATTATTTATTATTTATTTACTATGTATATTCTTTGAGTAATCAAAATAAAATTTTTAATTTAAAAAATGTATATATTGAATATTTTATTTCGTGTTTTAATTTTTTGAAAATTTCAAGTTACAAAGTGTATTTTCTTGCATTGTAATATTTTATTCTAAAAAATAACATTTTAGTAACATTACAATATGATTAAAAAATTATATATTGTATGAGTATTTTATATATTTAATATTAGTAATATATTGATTTGAATGGTGTACATAAAATAGTGTGTTCCATTAGGGAATCTTCGTAAAAGTAATATGGAAAAAGGTATGTATATCTAGCCTTATCGTATGTCTGTAATATGAAATCATTTCAATTTAGAATATTTTTAGCTTTTGGGTCCTTGCTTTGGGGTGGGTGTGGGGGATGCTGAAGTGCAAGGCAGATTTGATCCCGTATAAAGAACCAATGCATATGAAACCAAAACCCTAAAATAAATATGACGAAAGTAGTAAATTCATTAGATTGCTTGCTAAATGATCTTGGAAAGCTGATGAGGGATATGGCGGTATTTGGGAATCTCCACAATGAATATAATAGCCTGAGGAGATTGTGTCATGAATAGTACTTTGGTGAAGTTGCGTTAACTATAACTTGCTGTTAGAAGATTGGTTTGCAAGGTCCTCACTTTTAAAATGGAAGTTAATTGTGCTTGTATGCTTAACATGATAGTATGTTTGGTATGATGTCAAATTTCAAATAAAGAAGTGACATTTATTAGCTTATGTACTATATGTTCTTTATTCCATGCTCTGTATAGCTTCACTTAATTGTCGATTTTTATATGATTTTTTTGTAACTATTTATAATAATAATATCTACCTTCATTAATCATAATGACGGGTTCCATATCTCCAGACTGAATGTTTTATCTTTATTGCTTATGCAACTTTGATTTCTTTTAGTGATGTTTTATGCACACTCAGTCATATGCTTGGCTTAACTCCTCTGCCTTTTCAGCAATAGCCTTGTTTTGGTTGAGCATTTGTTAGTGTTTTACATTGCTCTTAGTGTAAAACAACTGATGTAATGATAGAATATGGGTCTGATTACTCTTTTATCAGGAGGCAACTCTGCCTTCAATTCCAGTACAGAAACTGGCTGTGGCTTGTGTTCACCAGCATCTGTTTCAGAATGGACTGGAGTGCAAGCTTCCATTGTTGCTTGTAAGGTTCAGTGCTTAAGTGCTCATTGGTTTGCTTTTTTCATTTACATATGGTGCAAGGTTACTGTTTTACGTTTGATTGTGCATTTATGTGTGCGGGGGGTGGGGGGGTTATTATTTAGTATTTATTTTTTTATTTTTACTTATAGTAATAGTATGATGATGATGAGTTGGGGGGGGGGGGGGGGGGGGGGAGGGTTGTTTATTTAGTATTTATATTATTTTATTGTTACTTATAGTATTCTGGATGATGATGATGATGATTGGTGGTGATGAGTGGTGAGGAGGTTGGGTGGCGTAGGGGTGTTTATTTAGTAGTTATATTATTTTATTATTTTTATTAGTCATGATATTTATTTAATATTATTATTTATTTTTATATTATTATTCTGTATTTGTTATTTTGATATACTTTTAATATTAAAAATAAATATAATAATTTTGCTAATAATTTAATTATTTGTTCAGTACATTTTTTATTTCATGTTTTTTTATTTAATTATACAATTAATCATGATATTTTTTTATAATGAATTGAATAATTAACAATATTAAATTTTAGTTTTTAAAGTTATTAAGTTTTTTATTTTATTTAGGGAAGTTATTAATTGTTTTTTTTAAATTATAATTAAAAATAATTTTTCAATTTAAAGATAATTTAAAATTTAATTTAAATACTTAATTTATTAGTCATGATATTTATTTAATGTGAATATAATTAATTATAATCATATGTACATGTTAAAATGGATTTTTACTATAAATTTGTGTGTTTTTGTACTATTTATTAGTTTAGACATTAAAATTTTATCTACTAAAGTTATCAACTATTTTTTTTTTATAAAATTTCTTCTTTCTTTATTTACACAAGTTATTATATGTTTTTTCATTAAAAATATTTCTTTCTAATTGAAAAAAAAGTCATCATGGTATTTCTTTAATAATTTCATCATGTACATAGTATTTTGCGAATAGTTTATACTGTTTAGTTATGAGTATAATAATTTTATCGATAATTTAAGTATTTTATTATATACTTTTTATTTTATCATATACTTCACATGATATCTGATTATGAAATTTTAATTGTTTTAAGTTATTAATTTTTTCACATTATAATTAAAAAAATTCTAATTTGGATTTAGTATACTTATTTGTCATGATATTTATTCAATATGAATATACTATTAATTCTAGGTATTTATTATTTATATTTTATGTTCTATATTTATTACTTTGATAAATTGAAAATAAATGTTATATTTAATACTAGCAATATGTACATAATTGAGTTAAAATTATAATTACTTAAATTATTAATATTTTTACAATATAATTAAAAATAATTTTCTAATTAGTATTATCATATGTACATAATTAAAATGCCTTTTTGATTGTTTATAGTTTTTATTATGAATATAGTAATTTTGTCAATAGTTACTATTTACTATAGTGGTTAAAATTTTAATTATTTAAGTTATTAATTATTTTTTAATAAATATTTTGGCAAAAACATAAGTATTTTATTATGTATATTATTTATTTTAAATATTATATACAATTAGCAATGAAATACCATATGTACAGTTAAAATTTTAATTAGTTAAGTTATTTATTTTTTTACAGTACAATTATAAAATATTTTTGTTTAGACATTAGATATTTTTAATTAATTTTAATAAATTAATTGAGTTATTTCTTTTAAGTATTAAATTATTTTATTAAGTTGAGAAAAGTGACTATTTTAAGTTTTTCTGTTTTAATAATTTTATTCATTATTAGAAATTTGATGATTTTATTTACATATGTGTAATTTTATTTCAATAAATAGTATTATTTATAATTATATATAACATAAAAAAAATTATTTGAATGGTGTATGTATTTTTTTCATAATTATATTGAGTGTGAATAATTTTGTATAAGTAATATTTTAGTTATTATTTTTATTTTAGTGTATGTGATTTTATTTGTAATTATATTCGAGTAGTTACTAATTTTATTTATAATTATATTCTTTCTAAGTAAATTTATTTCAAAATATAGTATTTTAAGTAATTAATTTTAGGTGCATTTAGTTTAGACATTAGATATTTTTGGTTGAACAAGAAATTATAATTTTGATACTTTATTAAATTAAATTTATATTAGTATATGTTGGTTTTTAACTTTAATTATATTAAATGATTGTAATTTATCTAATCTATATAAATAAATATTAAATTATATTGTTATACCATATAATTATTTTTTAAAACTTGACTAATAAAGAATATTAAAAATTATATGTAGTACGATTAATTTTATTTATAATTATATTCTGAGTAAATTTATTTCAAAATATACTATTTTAAGTAATTAATTTATGTAAAGTACAATATTAGATATTTTTAATTAATTTTAGTAAATTAGTTTAGTTATCTATTTTAATTAATGAGTTATTCTGTTAAGTCAAAAAATTTGATACTTTATTAAAGTATTAGTGTATTAAGTAATTGTATTCAATGGTTGTAATTTATCTAGTCTATATAAATAAATGTTAAATTATATTGTTATATCATATAATGTTTTTTAAAACTTGATTTATAAAGATTCATTAAATATTAAAAATTATATTAATTTTATTTTAAAAAAACTAGTATTTTTGATAATAAATTTATCTTGTGCATTTAGTATTAAATTATTTTATATTTTTTACAAAAGTCTTATTTTCTTTTTTATTCATTTTATTTACAATTATATTTAGTATAAGTAATATTTTTTCAGCAAATAATATTTTTTAAAATTATGTACAATATATGAAATTTATTTATTTGAATGTACATGAATAAATATTAGATAATAGAAATGTAATTTTATTTATAATTATATTGAATGCTAGTAATTTTATTCATGTTAATTATTTTAGGTAATGAATTTGTTGAAATTATATTGAATGCGAGTAATTTATTAGTTTATTTATAATTATATTTATTATGAGTAAATTTATTTTTAGTAATTAATTTATCTTAGGTACAATTTGTTAATTTTAATAAATTAGTTTAGTTATTTCTTTTAAATATTAAATTATTCTATTAAGTTGAGAAAAGTGATTATTTTAAATTTTTATTAGTGTATATGTAGGTTTTAATTATTTTATTTGCGATAATATTCAATATGTGTAATTTATATATGCAAATTATCTATATAAATAAATATTAAATTATATAATTATACCATATATTTTTTTTGAAACTTAACTTACAAAATTGTATTTCATTCATTATTAGTAATTTTATTCATTATTAGAAATTTGATTTTATTTACAATTATGTTTTGTATGGGTAATTTTATTTCAGTAAATATATTATTTATAATTATATATATAATATAAAAAATTTATTTATTTGAATGGTGTATGTAATAATTATTTTAAAATAGAATTGTATTTTTTTCAAAATTATATTGAGTGAGTAATTTTTTATAAGTAATATTTTAGTTAATTTTATTTTAGTGTACATTTAGAGATTTTATTTTTATTTTTATTTTTATTTTTATTCAATTCGAGTTACTAATTTTTTTATAATTATATTCTTTATGAGTAAATTTATTTTAAAATATGTAATATTATTTATAATTATATTGAATGCTAGTAATTTTATTTATGTTAATAATATTTTAGGTAATGAATTTGTTGAAATTATATTGAATGCGAGTAATTTATTAGTTTATTTATAATTATATTTATTATGAGTAAATTTATTTTTAGTACTTAATTTATCTTAGGTACAATTTGTTAATTTTAATAAATTAGTTTAGTTATTTCTTTTAAATATTAAATTATTCTGTTAAGTTGAGTAAAGTGATTATTTTAAATTTTTCTTAATATATATGTAGGTTTTAATTATTTTATTTACAATGATATTCAATATGTGTAATTTATATATGCAAAAGATCTATATAAATAAATATTATATTATATTATTATATCATATAATTTTTCTGAAAACTTAACTTACAAAATTATATTTCATTCATTATTAGTAATTTTATTCATTATTAGAAATTTGATTTTATTTACAATTATGTTTTGTATGGGTAATTTATTTCAATAATTATATTATTTATAATTATATATATAATATAAAAAATTTATTTGTTTGAATGATGTATGTAATAATTAATTTTAAAATAGAATTGTATTTTTTTCAAAATTATATTGAGTGTGAGTAATTTTTTATAAGTAATATTTTAGTTAATAATTTTATTTTAGTGTACATTTAGAATTTTGTGATTTTATTTTTATTTATATTCAATTCGAGTTACTAATTTTTTTATAATTATATTCTTTATGAGTAAATTTATTTCAAAATATAGTATTTATGTAATTAATTTATGTTAGGTACATTTAGTTTAGACATTAGATATTTTTAATTAATTTTATAAATTAGTTTAGTTATCTTTTTTAATTAATGAGTTATTCTATTAAGTCCAAAAAAGGGAACAAGACAACATAATTTTGATACTTTATTAAATTATACTTAATAATATTTAGTTGAAATTCTACTTAATGCAAGTAATTTATTAATTTCTTTTACGATTATATTTATTATGAGTAAATTTATTTTATTTGTTTTAAGTAATTAATTTATCTGAGGTATAATTTGTTTAGACATTAGACATTTCTGATTAATTTTAATAAATTAGTTCAATTATTTCTTTTTAGTATTAAATTATTCTATTAAGTTGAGAAAAATGATCATTTTAAGTTTTTCTTAGTGTATATGTAGATTTTAATTATTTTATTTGTAATAATATTCAATATGTGTAATTTATATATGCAAATGATCTATATAAATAAATATTAAATTATATTATTATACCATATAAACTTTTTGACTTAACTTATAAAATTTTATTTTATTTACAATTATATTTTGTATGTGTACGTGTATGTTAATTTTTAACTGTAATTATATTCAATGGTTGTAATTTATCTAGTCTATATATATAAATATTAAATTATATTGTTATACTTGAGTTTCATTAAATATTGAAAATTATTTAGTACGATTAATTTTATTTTAAAAAACTAGTATTTTTGATAATAAATTTATCTTACTGTGTATTTAGTATTAAATTATTTTATATTTTTTACCAAAAATTTATTTTTCTTTTTATTCTTTTTATTTACAATTATATTTAGTATAAATAATTTTATTTCAGCAAACAATATTTTTTAGAATTATGTACAATATGTAAAATTTATTTATTTGAATATACATGAATAAATATTAGATAATAAAATTATAATTTTATTTATAATTGTATTGAGGGCGATGAATTGTGCACTTGTATTAAATTATGTATTTTGTAAATTATATGATCGCAATATTTATAATTATACATAATATTAAAATTTTATTTTATTTAAATGTATAACATAATAGAAATGTAATTTTATTTGAATGGTGCTAATAATTTTATTCATGTTAATAATATTTTAGGTAATGAATTTGTTGAAATTATATGGAATGCGAGTAATTTATTAGTTTATTTACAATTCTATTTATTATGAGTAAATTTATTTTTAGTAATTAATTTATCTTAGGTACAATTTGTTAATTTTAATAAATTAGTTTTGTTATTTCTTTTAAATATTAAATTATTCTAGTTAAGAAAAATGATTATTTAAAATTTTTTCTTAGTGTATACGTAGGTTTTAATTATTTTATTTGCAATAATATTCAATATGTGTAATTTATATATGCAAATGATCTATATAAATAAATATTAAATTATATTATTATACCATATATTTTTTTTGAAAACTTAACTTGCAAAGTTGTATTTCATTATAATTATATATATAATACAAAAAATTATTTATTTGAATGGTGTATGTAATAATTATTTTAAAATAGAATTGTATTTTTTTTCAAAATTATATTGAGTGTGAGTAATTTTTTATAAGTAATATTTTAGTTAACAATTTTATTTTAGTGTACATTTAGAATTTTGTGATTTTATTTATATTTATATTCAAGAGTAGTTACTAATTTTTTTATAATTATATTCTTTAAGAGTAAATTTATTTCAAAATATAGTATTTATGTAATTAGTTTACATTTAGTTTAGACATTAGATATTTCTAATTAATTTTAGTAAATTAGTTTAGTTATCTTTTTTAATTAATGAGTTATTCTATTAAGTCCAAAAAAGGGAACAAGAAAACATAATTTTGATAATTTATTAAATTACACAGGAGAATAAATTTATCTTAGTGCACATGTATATTGGTTTTTAATTGTAATTATATTCAATGATTTTAATTTATGTTGTCTATATAAATAATTATTAAATTATATTGTTATACTATATAATATTTTTTAAAACTTGACTTATAAAGTTGAGTTTCATTCAATATTAAAAATTATATTTAGTACGATTAATTTTATTTCAAAAAAATAGTATTTTTGCGAATAAATTTATCTTATTGTACATTTACAATTTAATAGATTATGTCTAAACTTTTTACGTTTAGATTAAATTGTTGTATTATATATATTATCTTAAAATTTTTACGAAAGTTTTATTTTCTTTTTTATTCATTTAATTTAAAATTATATTTAGTATAAGTAATTTTGTTTCAGCACACAATATTTTTTATAATTATGTACGACTTATGGAATTTATATATTTGAATGGTGTACATGAGTAAATATTAGATAATATAATTGTAATTTTTATTATAATTATATTGATGGCGAGGGTGCACATATATTAAATTAAATTATTGTAATATATAAATTATTTGATCGTAATATTTATAATCATAAATAATATGAAAATTTTATTTATTTGACTGGTGTATGTATTTATATATATTAGATAATAGAAATGTAATTTTATTTATAATTATATTGAGTGCTAGTAATTTTATTCATATTAATAATATTTAGTTGAAATTATATTAAATGCAAGTTATTTTTTAATTTCTTTTACGATTATATTTATTATGAGTAAATTTATTTCATTTATTTTAAGTAATTAATTTATCTTAGGTACAATTTGTTTAGACATTAGACATTTCTAATTAATTTTAATAAATTAGTTCAGTTATTTCTTTTTAGTATTAAATTATTCTATTAAGTTGAGAAAAATTACTATTTTAACTTTTTCTTAGTGTATATGTAGGTTTTATTTATTTTATTTGCAATAATATTCAATATGTGTAATTTATATATGCAAATGGTCTATATAAATAAATATTAAATTATATTATTATACCATAGAATTTTTTTGAAAACTTAACTTACACAATTTTATTTAATTCATTATTAGAAATTTTATTTTATTTACAATTATATTTTGTATGTGTGATTTTATTTTAATAAATAGTATTATTTATAACTATATATAGTATAGACATTAGATATTTTTAATTAATTTTAGTGAATTAAATTTTATTTATAATTATATTGAGTGCTAGTAATGTTAATAATATTTTAGGTAATGAATTTGTTGAAATTATATTGAATGCGAGTAATTTATTAGTTTATTTACAATTATATTTTTTATGAGTAAATTTATTTTTAGTAATTAATTTATCTTAGGTACAATTTGTTAATTTTAATAAATTAGTTTAGTTATTTTTTTTAAATATTAAATTATTCTATTAAGTTGAGAAAAATAATTATTTTAAAATTTTTCTTAGTGTATACGTAGGTTTTTATTATTTTATTTGCAATAATATTCAATATCTGTAATTTATATATGCAAATGATCTATATAAATAAATATTAAATTATATTATTATACCATATATTTCTTTTGAAAACTTAACTTGCAAAATTGTATTTCATTCCTTATTTGTAATTTTATTCAGTTTTAGAAATTTGATTTTATTTACAATTATGTTTTGTATGGGTAATTTTATATCAATAAATATATTATTTATAATTATATATATAATACAAAAAATTATTTATTTGAATGGTGTAGGTAATAATTATTTTAAAATAGAATTGTATTTTTTTTAAAATTATATTGAGTGTGAGTAATTTTTTATAAGTAATATTTTAGTTAATAATTTTATTTTAGTGTACATTTAGAATTTTGTGATTTTATTTTTATTTATATTCAAGAGTAGTTACTAATTTTTTTATAATTATATTCTTTATGAGTAAATTTATTTCAAAATATAGTATTTATGTAATTAGTTTACATTTAGTTTAGAAATTAGATATTTCTAATTAATTTTAGTAAATTAGTTTAGTTATCTTTTTTAATTAATGAGTTATTCTATTAAGTCCAAAAAAGGGAACAAGAAAACATAATTTTGATACTTTATTAAATTATAGTGGAAAATAAATTTATGTTAGTGCACATGTATGTTGGTTTTTAATTGTAATTATATTCAATGATTTTAATTTATTTAGTCTATATAAATAACTATTAAATTATATTGTTATACTATATAATATTTTTTAAAACTTGACTTATAAAGTTGAGTTTCATTCAATATTAAAAATTATATTTAGTACGAATAATTTTATTTCAAAAAAATAGTATTTTTGCGAATAAATTTATCTTATTGTACATTTACAATTTAATAGATTATGTCTAAACTTTTTACATTTAGATTAAATTATTGTATTATATATATTGTACATTTAGATTAAATTGTTGTATTATATATATTATCTTAATTTTTTTACGAAAGTTTTATTTTCTTTTTTATTCATTTAATTTTTTGAAAACTTAACTTACAAAATTTTATTTAATTCATTATTTAGAAGTTTTATTTTTATTTAAAATTATATTTTTGTATGTGTGATTTTATTTCAATAAATAGTATTATTTATAACTATATATAATTTAGAAAATTTATTTGTTTGAATGGTGTACGTATTAATTATTTTAAAATAGAATTGTATTTTTTTTCCTAATTATATTGAGTGTGAGTAATTTTGTATAAGTAATATTTTAGTTAATAATTTTATTTTAGTGTACATTTAGAATTTTATGATTTTATTTTTAATTATATTCAATTCGTGTAGTTACTAATTTTATTTATAAAGTACATTTAGTATAGACATTAGATATTTTTAATTAATTTTAGTGAATTAAATTTTATTTATAATTATATTGAGTGCTAGTAATTTTATTCATGTTAATAATATTTTAGGTAATGAATTTGTTAAAATTATATTGAATGCGAGTAATTTATTAGTTTATTTACAATTATATTTATTATGAGTAAATTCTTAGGTACAATTTGTTAATTTTAATAAATTAGTTTAGTTATTTCTTTTAAATATTAAATTATTCTATTAAGTTGAGAAAAATGATTATTTAAAATTTTTCTTAGTGTATACGTAGGATTTAATTATTTTATTCACAATAATATTCAATATATGTAATTTATATATGCAAATGATCTATGTAAATAAATATTAAATTATATTATTATACCATATATTTTTTTGAAAACTTAACTTACAAAATTGTATTTCAATCATTTTTAGTAATTTTATTCATTATTAGAAATTTGATTTTATTTACAATTATGTTTTGTATGGGTAATTTTATATCAATAAATATATTATTTATATTTATATATATAATACAAAAAAATTATTTATTTGAATGGTATATGTAATAATTATTTTAAAATAGAATTGTATTTTTTTCAAAATTATATTGACTGTGAATAATTTTGTATAAGTAATATTTTAGTTAATAATTTTATTTTAGTGTACATTTAAAATTTTGTGATTTTATTTTTAATTATATTCAATTCGGTAGTTACTAATTTTATTTATAATTATATTCTTTGTGAGTAAATTTATTTCAAAATATACTAGTTTAGGTTTACGTTTAGATTAAATTGTTGTATTATATATATTGTACATTTAGATTAAATTATTTTATTATATATATTATCTTAATTTTTTTACGAAAGTTTTATTTTCTTTTTTATTCATTTAATTTTTTGAAAACTTGTATTTTTTTTTTCATAATTATATTGAGTGCGAATAATTTTTTATAAGTAATATTTTAGTTAATAATTTTATTTTAGTGTATATTTAGAATTTTGTGATTTTATTTTTAATTATATTCAATTCGGTAGTTACTAATTTTATTTATAATTATATTGTTTGTGAGTAAATTTATTTCAAAATATACTATTTTAGGTTTACGTTTAGATTAAATTGTTGTATTATATATATTGTACATTTAGATTAGATTATTTTTATATATATGTTATCTTAATTTTTTTACGAAAGTTTTATTTTCTTTTTTATTCATTTAATTTTTTGAAAACTTAACTTACAAAATTTTATTTAATTCATTATTAGAAGTTTTATTTTGTTTAAAATTATATTTTGTATGTGTGATTTTATTTCAGTAAATAGTATTATTTATAATTATATATAATTTATAAAATTTATTTTTTTGAATGGTGTACGTAATAATTATTTTAAAATAGAATTGTATTTTTTTTTTCATAATTATATTGAGTGCGAATAATTTTTTATAAGTAATATTTTAGTTAATAATTTTATTTTAGTGTATATTTAGAATTTTGTGATTTTATTTTTAATTATATTCAATTCGGTAGTTACTAATTTTATTTATAATTATATTGTTTGTGAGTAAATTTATTTCAAAATATACTATTTTAGGTTTACGTTTAGATTAAATTGTTGTATTATATATATTGTACATTTAGATTAGATTATTTTTATATATATGTTATCTTAATTTTTTTACGAAAGTTTTATTTTCTTTTTTATTCATTTAATTTTTTGAAAACTTAACTTACAAAATTTTATTTAATTCATTATTAGAAGTTTTATTTTGTTTAAAATTATATTTTGTATGTGTGATTTTATTTCAGTAAATAGTATTATTTATAATTATATATAATTTATAAAATTTATTTTTTTGAATGGTGTACGTAATAATTATTTTAAAATAGAATTGTATTTTTTTTCCTAATTATATTGAGTGCGAATAATTTTTTATAAGTAATATTTTAGTTAATAATTTTATTTTAGTGTACATTTAGAATTTTATGATTTTATTTTTAATTATATTCAATTCGGTAGTTACTAATTTTATTTATAATTATATTGTTTGTGAGTAAATTTATTTCAAAATATACTATTTTAGGTAATTAATTTATGTAAAGTACATTTAGTATAGACATTAGATATTTTTAATTAATTTTAGTGAATTAAATTTTATTTATAATTATATTGAGTGCTAGTAATGTTAATAATATTTTAGGTAATGAATTTGTTAAAATTATATTGAATGCGAGTAATTTGTTAGTTTATTTACAATTATATTTTTTATGAGTAAATTTATTTTTAGTAATTAATTTATCTTAGGTACAATTTGTCAATTTTAGTAAATTAGTTTAGTTATTTCTTTTAAATATTAAATTATTCTATTAAGTTGAGAAAAATAATTATTTAAAATTTTTTCTTAGTGTATACATAGGTTTTTATTATTTTATTTGCAATAATATTCAATATGTGTAATTTATATATGCAAATGATCTATATAAATAAATATTAAATTATATTATTATACCATATATTTAACTTGCAAAATTGTATTTCATTCATTATTAGTAATTTTATTCAGTAAAAATTTTGATTTTATTTACAATTATGTTTTGTATGGGTAATTTTATATCAATAAATATATTATTTATAATTATATATATAATACAAAAAAATTATTTATTTGAATGGTGTATGTAATAATTATTTTAAAATAGAATTGTATTTTTTTCAAAATTATATTGAGTGAGTAATTTTTTATAAGTAATATTTTAGTTAATAATTTTATTTTAGTGTACATTTAGAATTTTGTGATTTTATTTTTATTTATATTCAAGAGTAGTTACTAATTTTTTTATAATTATATTCTTTATGAGTAAATTTATTTCAAAATATAGTATTTATGTAATTAGTTTACATTTAGTTTATGAATGGTGTACGTAATAATTATTTTAAAATAGAATTGTTTTTTTTAATTATATTGAGTGTGAGTAATTTTGTATAAGTAATATTTTAGTTAATAATTTTATTTTAGTGTACATTTAGAATTTTGTGATTTTATTTTTAATTATATTCAATTCGTGTAGTTACTAATTTTATTTATAATTATATTCTTTGTGAGGAAATTTATTTCAAAATATACTATTTTAGGTAATTAATTTATATAGAGTACATTTAGTATAGACATTAGATATTTTTAATTAATTTTAGTGAATTAAATTTTATTTATAATTATATTGAGTGATAGTAATTTTATTCATGTTAATAATATTTTAGGTAATGAATTTGTTAAAATTATATTGAATGCGAGTAATTTATTAGTTTATTTACAATTATATTTATTATGAGTAAATTTATTTTTAGTAATTAATTTATCTTAGGTACAATTTGTTAATTTTAATAAATTAGTTTAGTTATTAAATTATTCTATTAAATTGAGAAAAATGATTATTTAAAATTTTTCTTAGTGTATACGTAGGTTTTAATTATTTTATTTGCAGTAATATTCAATATGTGTAATTTATATATGCAAACGATCTATGTAAATAAATATTAAATTATATTATTATACCATATATTTTTTTGAAAACTTAACTTGCAAAATTGTATTTCATTCCTTATTTGTAATTTTATTCAGTTTTAGAAATTTGATTTTATTTACAATTATGTTTTGTATGGGTAATTTTATATCAATAAATATATTATTTATAATTATATATATAATACAAAAATATTATTTATTTGAATGGTGTATGTAATAATTATTTTAAAATAGAATTGTATTTTTTTTAAAATTATATTGAGTGTGACTAATTTTTTATAAGTAATATTTTAGTTAATAATTTTATTTTAGTGTACATTTAGAATTTTGTGATTTTATATTCAATTCGGTAGTTACTAATTTTATTTATAATTATATTCTTTGTGAGTAAATTTATTTCAAAATATACTATTTTAGATAATTAATTTATGTAAAGCCTTATGAAGCATTGTATGGAAGGAAATATAGATCTCCAGTTCATTAGGATGAAGTTAGAGAACGAAGCCTACTTTGTTCGAAAATAGTTCAACATACTGCTAAGGTAGTGGAGAAGATACGAGAGAGAATAAAGATCGCGTAGACTATACAGAAAAGTTATGCAGATAAATGGAGAAATGATCTATAGTTTGGTATTGGGGATCATGTGTTCTTAAAAGTAGCTCCCATGAAAGGTGTCATGAGATTTGGAAAGAAAGGAAAACTCAGCCCAAGGTATGTCGGCCCATTCGAGATTCTCGAAAGAGTTGGTGACAAGGCTTATAGAATGGCTTTACCTCCGTCATTATTTAATGTTCACAATGTTTTCCATGTGTCTATGTTGATAAAGTACATTTTAAACTCCTCTCATGTATTGAGTTATGAACCTTTATGGTTACATATTTTGGTAAATTTTTGTATAATTGAAAACTTAAGTGGGTTACACTTGAAGCCAAAACCAAACTAGTTAAACTAGTTTCTAGCAAAATTGATAGTCTTAAGAAATATGCTTAATTTACTTTTTTCTGTTGATCTCACAAAGCTTATATTGTGTTTGGATGTGCTTACAAATGATTATGAATAATAGCAATTAGGTTTCTTAATTGAAACAAAGAATTAATTTAAGTTAGAATCGAGTTTACTCATGTTATTTTAGATTGTGTTCAAGTTTTGGAGGCTGCCCTAATATTTATATTTGGATTATTAGTTATTTAATAGCTGTCCTAATGTTTAATGTCTCGAATTAGTAGTAAAATATGGAGTATGCATTATTTTTGAGGTCATGTAATTGATATGGAATTGTTTTCAAAAAATTAAAAAGTATATATAATTTTAATTAGAATAGATTATGTGATTTATTAAAAAGATGTTGAAAGATACATAATTTGGTTATGTTAGCCCCTTAACACATCCTATCTTCCAAGAGATTGACATTTTTACTTAGTACAAAGTGGACTTGAGTTAAGTTGAAACTTTTATTTGTTGTATCATAAGAATCATATAATATTATTCATGTTTTAATGTGATTGTCATTATTTGTCAAATGATGTGATGTTTGATGCATACATGGTTCATCAAGCATGATACTATATTAAAAATATAAAGATGTTTTTGAAAAGGAAGTATGGTACTTGATTAATGGTCGAGTAAGCAAAGTTCGCGAGTGGAACCGACATATCCAACAAATGGTGGCAAGTACTTGAGGTTGAAAAACCAGTATAGAAAAGTCACAATGAATGAGACAGAATACAGCTAATACTTGAGGTTGAAAAACTAAGTATGGAAACCTTGTATTATTTATCTTGTTGACCAATCATTATGAACATGTTCCGAAAACCACGATTTATCACTATTAGTTAAGTACCACACTTCAAGTGCCCTAAAGAATGATTTATGAATGAAAGTTATTAAATTGAATAATGCATTCAATCATTTATGTGATTTGCATGTACGCTATTTGTTATTGCGTCACTTTTATCTTACTGAACCTTTAGTTCATTAGATTCATGTGATGCAGGTGAAAATATATAGGTTTAGAGTTGATTGAGTCTCCAGAGTGGCCGAATAGAGATATGTTCATATGCTATGCTTCGAGCTGTTTTGTAGCTTATTTTGAAAACCTTGTTTTGTTTTTAAATAAGCTGTTCTATTATGATTTTGTAAATAGATGTACTCATCTTTGATTTATATATATGGTGTGTCTATAATGAAATGAAACAACAAATAAATTCAAATTCTTTCTCTTAAAGCCAAAAAGGGGAACTTTTAGTAAAACCATAACTCTAGTATTGATGAAAAGTTAACATTTCTTAACTTAACTGTATTAGCTTATTTAGGTTCTGCAGTTAGGTTATGAGGTGTTATAGTTTGTGTATCAGAGCGGAGGTTTAGTTGTTTTTGAGGATAAAAGAAGGCATATAAACACATATTCGTTGGAAAACTCGATCCACTATTTGTTTACTTGTTTATATGTTTACTTGATTAGATTTCATTTCATGTTATTGTCATGATTATGCATTTATTGTTGGCTAATGAATGGAATGAAACTGGGCAATGCATATCAGGTCATGGCACCAAAAGGCCAATGGATGATCAAGAGGGTAATCATAGTTTGGTGAATAATTTGACTGATCTCATTCAACAACAGACTATAATGCATAGTGTGATACAATAATTGCTAGATATGCAACAAAGAAACCAAGAACAAAATCAGCAACTTCCTCCACCACAAGCTCGACAAGATAATTCACAGACTGTGTATGAGAAGTTTAGAAACATGCATGCGAATTGATGATGTTGAGAAATTACTTTATGCAATTTTCTATTTGAAGAAGGATGCTAGAACATGGTAGGAAGGAGCGAAGCTTGTAGTGAACATGGAATAAGTAACTTGTGAGAGGTTTAAAATAATCTTTTATGATTTGTATTTCACCCGGGATGCTAGGTCACTCAAAGTAAAAGAATTCTTGGAGCTCAAACAAGGAGGGATTTCTGTAGGTGATTATGTGCTAAAGTTTAAAAAGGGTTGAAAGTATGTGCCATACATCGTTCGAGACAATAATGAGAAGATGGACCATTTCCTGAGGGGTCTTAATCTTAAAATTAGAAAAGAAGTGAGAATGTATTCAGTAATAGAGTTCAGGGAACTGGTGGGACAAGGCTTTGATGGCTGACTTAGATGAGAAAGAGATTAAGAAATTTTATCAACAAAAGAAGCCAGTATTCACTCCCAAAAATCTGAATTAGTGGAAGAAATGAGAGCAAAAATCAAACCAAGGGAATGAAAAGCGTTCTAGAGTTGGGTAGATTTCTACTGTAGTTGTGTGATACCCGAACCTCTCAGTACTCACCTGGCCAAATATGATTCATGCACTACATATTAATTGCATGCTATTTGCCTTTATATTGACATCATAAATTCATTTTATTTTATATAGCATTCTTAATTATTAAACTTAATTATGAAGCTCTTGCACGGTATTGATTATCAAATACTCTAACCTAAATGGTCAATTCTACATTAGGATAAGAAGAAAATTAGGTATCAATATGATGAATATTACTAGGTTACACGTTATAATTTTTAGAAGTGTTAAAGGTGTCACTAGTAAGTTTATACGGTTTAATTTGATTTGATGAAGTTATTTCAAAAGTATATATTTGTAAGTTAACATACTTGGGATATTGGACATGATATTAGAAGACATGTTAAGAGCTTGTGTGCTAGATTTTCAAGGGAGTTGGGATTCGAAGCATCCATTAGTGGAGTTTAGTTATAATAATAGCTACCAATCAATAATTGGAATGACGCCTTATGAAGTATTGTATGGAAGAAAATGTAGATCTCGAGTTCATTAGGATGAAGTTGGAGAACGAAGCCTACTTGGTCCGAAAATAGTTCAACATACTGCTAAGGTAGTGGAGAAGATACGAGAGAGAATGAAGATTACGCAGACTAGATAGAAAAGTTATGCAGATAAACGGAAAAAGGATTTAAAGTTTGTTATTGGGGATCATATGTTCTTAAAAGTAGCTTCCATGAAAGGTCAAACAAGTAATTTTTAGCTACATTTTCTTGTGAAAGCTCCTAAAAAATGACCAGCCTTCTTCTCCAAAGTTTCTCCCAAATTTCTACACTCTCTTACTCACAAAAAATTGAATTCAATCCATAGGAATCCATAGAACAGAAAGTAGAACAAGTTTCCACCATTTTAAGCTTGAAAACCACTAATTTTAAAGTTTAATTCTAATTTAATCAAGGTATATTATTTTCTAATATTTCTTATGATGAATTTATAGAATCTTGGATAGTTACATGTTTTAGTATGTTTTTGTAGGATTGAAAACTTAAGTGAGTTACACTTGAAGCCAAAACCAAACTAGTTAAGTTAGTTTCTAGCAAAATTGACAGCCTTATGAAATATACTTAATTTACTTTTTTCTATTGAACTTGCAAAGCTTATATTGTGTTTGGATGTGCGTACAAATGATTGTGAACAATAGCAATTCGATTGCTTAATTGAAAAAAAGAATCAATTTTAGTTATAATCGAGTTTACTCATGTTATTTTAGATTGTGTTCAAGTTTTGGGGGTTGCCCTAATATTTATGTTTGGATTATTAATTATTTAATAACTGTCCTAATGTTTAATGTCTCGAATTAGTAGTAAAATATGGAGTATGCATTGTTTTTGGGGTTATGTAATTGATATGAAATTGTTTACAAAAAAATAAAAAGTGTATGTGATTTTAATTAGAATAGATTATGTGATTTATTAAAAGGATATTGAAAGATATATGATTTAATTATGTTAGGCCCTTAACACAGCCTATCTTCCAAGAGATTGACCTTTTCACTTAGCACAAAGTGGATAGGTAAGTTGAAACTTTCATTTGCTGTATCACAAGAATCATATAATATTGTTCATATTTTAATGTGATTGTTATTATTTGTCAAATGATGTGTTGTTGGATGCATACATGGTTCATGAAGCATGACACTATATTAAGAATATAATGAGATTTTTAAAAAAGAAGTATGGTACTTGATTAATTGATATGAACTTCTCCAATGATACGACGAAACCCAACACCAAAATATGGAATTAAGCCTAAAATCTTTAAGACGCAAGTTCGGTGAACCTTGACCCGTGACTAGCAAACCAAGAACCTAGGCTACAATTGAATACGGAACGCCACACCAAGAAAACTCAAGAACACTCAAGAATATCGATGATAAGTTCAATTCTTTTTGAACGCCACAAGAATAACTTGATAAGTTCAAAAGTTTTTTCAAGAATGAAAGAAGAACAAGATAAACTCTTCAATCTTTTATAAATTTCCGATCTCCCTAGAGTATACAACTTGGTCCCCTTTAAATAGGTTTTAAACAATTGTAACTTATGGAAACAAAGAACTAAGAATAAGAAACTAATTATCCTATGGAAACAAACTAATCAATAGACTAATCAAGTAAATCCTACTTGTAATTCATCCCCACGTTTAGGAAACTTCAAAATCTTGCCTATAATATCATCTTAATTAAAAAATCTTCAAGACAATAATCTTGGCCTTTCAAAAACATGGAAAATGTGCATGTCTTAAATTAGACTCCCGAAATCTTGGTGATTGACCTTTCCAAAGTTGAAAACATGTGTATCTTCAATTAGGCTCCTCAAAAACTAAAATCATGGTGACTAAATTTCCTTCAATCTGATTTAGAATTATTTGAAATGGATTTAGACTCATGTTGGGCCCCCATGTATTTGGCATTTTACCAACTTGTTGAATTTACCCATATAATGCTTCTTTAAAATGCTTGACCCTAAATCTTGTGATTGGTCTACTTGGTAAGTTTAATGGATCATGTAATTGCTGACCTTGAGTCCTTCTAAGTCCACGTGTGAGTTCTCCCTCTTGTATGCGTGAGTGTGTAGCTTTGTTTTCATCATTCTCCCCCTCTTGATAAGGATTTGTCCTCAAATCTTAATCACCTACATCGAAAGGAGATAGATCAGAAACATTAAAGCTAGCGCTAACACCATACTCACCTAGTAGTTCAAGTTTGTAGGCATTGTCATTGATGCGTTCCACTACTTGAAATGGCCAATCACCCCGTGGAAGGAGTTTAGATCGCCTGTGCTTTGGAAAACGGTCCTTCCTCATATGCAGCTAAACCCAATCCCTCGATTCAAAGATAACTTTCTTGCATCCCTTATTAGCTTGTTTAGCATATTGTTTCATCCGACGCTCTATGTGTTGCTTTGCCTTTTCATGAATCTGCATGATAAATTCTGCTTTCTTTTTTCCATCTAAGTTAACACGTTCATTCAAAGGTAAAGGGGTTAAATCTAAAGGAGTCAATGGATTAAAACCATAAACAATCTCAAATGGTGAAAATTTCGTTGCAGAGTGGATACAATGATTATAAGAAAATTCAACATGTGGTAAATAATCTTCCCAATTTTTCAAGTTCTTTTATATGATAGCACACAACAATGTAGACAAGGTCCTATTCACTACTTCAGTTTGACCATCAGTTTGGGGGTGACAAGTAGTAGAAAATAATAATTTAGTTCCCAACTTTTCCCATAAGGTCTTCCAAAAGTAACTCAAGAACCTTGCATCCCTATCAGAAACAATAGTCCTTGGCATGCCATGCAACCTAACAATTTTCCTGAAAAACAAATCGGCTACATGTGATACATCATCAGTTTTATGACAAGCAATATAGTGTGCCATCTTAGAGAACCTATCAATAACCACAAAAACTAAATCTCTCCCCCTCTTAGTCCTAGGTAAGCCTAAAACAAAATCCATAGAGATATCAACCCAAGGAGCACTAGGGATAGGTAGGGGTGTGTATAAACCATGTGGTTGGCGTCTAGACTTAGCTTGCTTACAACTAATGCATTTCGCACAAATCCTCTCTACGTCATGTATCATGTGCAGCCAAAAGAAATGCTCATGCAGCACACCTAAAGTCTTAGCTACCCCTAAGTGGCCCATCAAACCACCACTATGTGCTTTCCTAATAAGTAATTCACGCAAAGATGAATGGGGAACACACAATTTTTCTCTCGAAACAAAAAATCATCATGCAAATAGAACTTCCCACACCCCCCTTTAGTGCAGTTTATAAACAAGTCACCAAAATCAGAATTCGTTGCATATAACTCTTTAATGTATTCAAATCCAAGCAATTTAGAGTCAAGGGTTGAAAGTAAAGCATACCTGCGTGATAGTGCATCAGCAACTATATTTTCCTTACCTTGTTTGTATTTGATTACATAGGGAAAAGTCTCAATGAACTCTACCCATTTGGCATGGCATCTGCTCAATTTGTGTTGCCCCTTTAGATGCTTCAAAGACTCATGATTTGTATGAATCACAAACTCTTTTGGCCATAGGTAGTGCTGCCAAGTCTCTAGAGTTCGAACCAATGCATATAATTCCTTATCGTAAGTGGGATAGTTTGAGGTTGCACCACTTAACTTTTCACTAAAATATGCAACCGGCCTTCCTTCTTGAATCAATACACCACCGATACCTATACCTGAAGCATCACACTCAATTTCGAACATTTTAGTGAAGTTAGGTAAAACAAGTAAATGAGCATTATTCAATTTATATTTGATGAGCTTGAATGCCTTTTCTTGTTCATGTCCCCACTTAAATGGAACGTTCTTCTTGATGACTTTGGTTAGGGCCGCAGCTATGCTACTGAAATCCCGAACAAAATGCCTATAAAAACTAGCTAAGCCATGGAAGCTTCTTACCTGATTTACCGTAGTAGGCATAGGCCAATCTTGAATTGTGTTCACCTTTTCCTCATCGACCTCAATTTCTTTAACACTTACAACAAAACCAAGAAACACAAGCTTGTCCGTGCAAAAGGTACATTTCTTAAGATTAGCAAATAACCTTTCTTTCCTTAAGACCTTTAAAACAAGTGTTAGGTGTTCAACATGATCATCCAGGTTTTCGCTATAAATTAAGATATCGTCAAAATAGACAACTACAAATTTACCAAGAAAAGCACGCAAAACATGGTTTATAAGCCTCATGAAAGTACTAGGTGCATTCGTTAATCCAAAAGGCATAACTAACCACTCATACAGATCATATTTTTTTTAAATGCAGATTTCCACTCATCACCCTATTTCATCCTAATCTGATGGTATCCACTCTTAAGGTTAATTTTTGAAAACACTCAAGACCCATGCAGTTCATCTAACATGTCATCTAATCGAGGAATGGGATGTCGATACTTTACCGTAATGTTGTTGATGGCTCGACAATCAACACACATCCTCCATGTCCCATCCTTCTTAGGCACTAGTAGCATTTGAACTGCACAAGGGCTCATGCTCTCTCTAACATACCCCTTTTCCATTAGTTCATGAACCTGCCGTTGAAGTTCCTTCGTCTCCTCGGGATTACTTCTATAGGTTGGTTGATTTGGAATTGTTGCACCGGGTATGAAGTCAATTTGATGTTCAATTTCTCAAATTGGTGGTAAGCCTGGTGGTATCTCCTCAGAAAATACATCCTTGAATTCCTGCAAAAGGGAATGAATGTTGCTCGGCAAAGATCCGACAAGATCATTAGTACACAAAATGGCCTCTTTGTACATGAGTACTATAAGAGGCTGTTGTAAAGTTAAATCTCTCTTGATCTCATTCTTTTTTGCAATGAAGTTGTATTTTTCCTCTCTTTCACTCACTAAGGCTACGACTCTCTCATTTTTTTTCTCAACTTTGGCCTCTCTCTCTTTTTCTTTTCTCTTTTCCTTGATTTTTGCATATTGAGCTGATCTTCGAGAACTTGTTTTGGATTTAATGGTACAAGTGTTATAGGCTGCTTTTTGATAATAAAAGAGTACCTATTGGTGTAACCATCATGTGTGATATGTCGATCGTACTGCCATGGCCTCCCCAATAGGATATGACATGCGTACATAGGTACCACATCACAAAGCACCTCATTCTTGTACTTGCCAATGGAGAATGCCACCAAAACTTGTTTTAACCTTGATTTCTCCACTATTGTTTAGCCATTGAAGCCAATATGGTTGTGGATGTTTTAAGGTAGGTAGTGCTAATTTCTCCACTAACTCAGTGATGGCAACATTGGTGCAACTTCCACCGTTAATTATAACACTGCAAACCTTACTGTGTACGAAACACCGAGTATGAAATAAGTTCTCCTGCTAGTTATTTTCTTTTTCCTTAACTTATGCACTAAGAGCTCGCCTCGCCACTAATGATTCTCCTTCCACTGCATACTACCCTTCATATGCATCTTCAAGAGGTGGCATGTCATCTACTTCGTCTTCTTGTTCATTTTTTATCTCAATTTCCCCTTGAGCATTGTTCACCATGATCCTTTTGTTTGGGCATTGACTATCTATATGTCCCCTGCCTTGACACTTGAAGCACTTAATAGCTCAATTGTTAGAAGTGGAGGATTCAATGTTACCTTGTTTTGGCATTGTGGCTAGTTTTGTATCTTTAGAGGACTCGGGCTTAGGTTTAATTGATGGCCATTTGTCCCGTTTAGGTGCTGTTTTCCATGAAATTGAGGAGGTCATTCCTATTCCCCTTCTAGCCATGTTCCTCCATTTCAATTGCTGCTCAACTTTGATGGCTTGGTGTACCATATCCGTCAACTCCACATAGTGTTGCATCTCCACCACATTTGTTATCTCATGATTTAAACCGTGCAAAAACCTAGCCATGGTGGCTTCTCTGTCTTTCTCTACATTTGCTCGGTTCATAGCAATCTCCATTTCTTTGTAGTACTCATCGACACTCTAGGATCCTTGAGTTAGACGCTGCAACTTGTTGTACAACTCCCGATGATAGTAGCTTGGAATGAAACGTCTTCTCATGATGACCTTTATCTCATCCCAAGTCTCAACAAGCCGTTCATGATTTCTCCTTCTTTCCTTCAACAATTAATCCTACCAAATAATAGCATAGTCAGTGAATTTAATTACAGCAAGTTTTACCCTTTTATTCTCGGAGTAGTTGTGGTATTCGAAGACCATCTCCATCTTCTTCTCCCACTCTAGATAGGCCTCAGGGTCATTTCTGCCTTGGAATGATGGAATCTTCACCTTGATGCTTCCTAAATCATCATCTCGCTTAGGTCTTCTTCTACCAATGTCTTTGTCTCTATGCCCAAACCTTCCCTGGTTTATTTGTAGTTCGGTAAGCTCTTCCTACTCTTCTTCATCTTCAACATCACCCCATTGTGCCCCTAGTTGCATTCGCCTAGGTGGTTGTCGAAATGGAGTGTTTTGATATTGCCTCCTAGTTTACTCATCTTCCAACTTGTCCATCCTCTCATGAATTTGCTCCAATTCAGTCCTCATCATCCGCTTCATCTCACCCAATAATGCCTGTAGTTGTAGGTTTGGGATGGTTGCTTGTTGTGTCTCTTCAATTGAGTTTTCTACTTGATTGTGTGACATGTTTAGAATCTGCAAAACAATATTATAGGACCTCACAAGTGCTCCCTCACGTGTTTCACTCAAGGAAGTGTCACTCACTCTCGTGTTTGGCACTCAATCGGCTTTTACCCTCTTATATTCTCACCACTCTTGCCTTTTTCCACTCGTTGTGTCTTTTTTTCACTCTTAATTAAACTCAAGAACAATCAATATTCAAGTGGCACTTCAAGATGAGAATCAATCAAGACAAATCATAAGATTCAAGAAGTAATTCTCAAGAAATTGATGCAAGCAATCGATGTGAAAGTAAGGGCCCACAAATAAGGAGAGCTAGGTTAACACCACAAGAATTTTTGATTTTGAAGTATTTGTGAGAAATTTTCTAGTTTTGTTTAGTTTTTTTTTTTGTGTGTTTTATTTTTAATCAGAAACTAGAAAAATGAAGTAGGAATTTAGGAACAATAAGCGAATTAAATGGATAATTCAAACTTGCCTTTGGAACCTAGGCTCTGAATACCAACTGATATGAACCTCGCCAATGATATGACAAAACCCAACACCAAAATATGGAATCGAACCCCAAGATCTTTAAGGTGCAAGTTCGGTGAACCTTGACCTGTGACTAACAAACCAAGAACCAAGGCTACAATTGGATACGGAACGCCATACCAAAAAAACTCAAGAACACTCAAGAATCTTGATAATAAGTTCGATTGTTTTTGAATGCCACAAGAATAACTTAATAAGTTCAAAAGTTCTTTCAAGAATGAAAGAAGAACAAGATAAACTCTTCAATCTTTTATAAATTTCCAATCTCCCCAGAGTATACAACTTGGTCCCCTTTAAATAGGTTTTAAACAATTGTAACTTATAGAGACAAAGAACTAAGAATAGGAAACTAATTATCCTATGGAAACAAACTAATCAATAGACTAATCAAGTAAATTCTGCCTATAATTCATCCACACATTTAGGAAACTTCAAAATCTTGCCTATAATATCATCTTAATTAAGAAATCTTCAAGACAATAATCTTGGCCTTCCAAAAATATGGAAAATGTGCACGTCTTGAATTAAGCTCCCAAAATCTTGGTGATTGACCTTTCCAAAGTTGAAAACATGTGTATCTTCAATTAGGCTCCTCAAAAACCGAAATCATGGTGACTAAATTTCCTTCAATCTGATTTGGAATTATTTGAAATGGATTTGGACTCATGTTGGCCCCCCATGTGTTTGGCATTTTACCAACTTGTTGAATTTACCCATATAATGCTTCTTTAAAATGCTTGGCCCTAAATCTTGTGATTGGTCCACTTGGTAAGTTTAATGGATCATGTAATTGCTGACCTTGAGTCCTTCCAAGTCCACATGTGAGTTCTCCCTCTTGTATGTGTGAGTGTGTAGCTTTGTTTTCATCATTAATGGTCGGGTAGGCAAGGGACGTAGGTGGGACCAACAAACCTAACAAATGGTGGCAAATACTTGAGGTTGAAAAACCAGTATAGAAAAGCACAATGAATGAGACAGAATACTGCTAATACCTGAGGTTAGAAGACCAAGTATGGAAACCCTGTATTATTTTTCTTATTAGCCAATCATTATAAACAGGTTCTAAAAACTATGGTCTTTACTATTAGTTAGGTACCACATTTCAAGGGCCCTAAAGAATGATTTATGAATGAAAGTTATTAAATTGAATAATACATTCAATCATTTATGTGATTTGTATATACGCTATTTGTTATTACATTAGTTTTACCTTACTGAGCCCTTAGCTCATTAGATTCATGTGATGTAGGTGGAAATATATAGTGTTAGAGGTTGATTGAGTCTTAAGTGCGGTGCCATGCATTGAGCTATTTTGTAGCCTATTTTGAAAACCTTGTTTTGTTTTTAAACAAGCCGTTCTATTATGATTTTGTAAATAGATGTGCTCATCTTTGATTTATATATATGGCGTGTCTATAATGAAATGAAATAACAAATGAATTCAAGTTCTTTCTCTTATAGCCAAAAAAGGAAACTTTTATTAAAACCATAACTCTAGTATTGATGAAAAGTTAACATTTCTTAACTTAATTGTATTAGCTTGTTTAGGTTCTGCAGTTAGATTAAGGGGTGTTACAGTTTGTGTATCAGAGTGGAGGTTTAGTTGTTTCTGAAGATAAAAGCAGGCATATGAACACATCTTGGTTGAAAAACTCGGTCAACTATTTATTTATTTATTTTTATGTTTACTCGATTAGATTTCATTTCATGTATTGTCATGATTATATGTTTATTATTGGCTAATGAATGGACTGAGACTGGGCAATGCATATCAAGTCATGGCACTAAAAAGCCAATGGATGATCATAAGGGTAATCATAGTTTGGTGAATAATTTGACTGATCTCATTCAACAACAGACTAGAATGTATGGTGTGATACAACAATTGCTAGATATGCAACAAAGAAACCAAGAACAAAATCAGCAACTTCCTCCACCACAATTTCGACAAGATAATTCACAGGCTGTGTATGAGAAGTTTAGAAACATGGAACCTATTAATTTTACTGGTGGGTCTAATCCTATGGTTGCAGAGGAATGGGTTAAATTATTGGACACTATCTTTAACTACTTGCAAATTGATGATGCTGAGAAAGTACTCTGTGCAATTTTCTATTTGAAAAAGAATGCTAGAACATGGTGGGAAGGAGCGAAGCTTGTAGTGAACATGGAAGAACTAACTTGTGAGAAGTTTAAAATAATCTTTTATGATAAGTATTTCACCAGGGATGCTAAAGAATTCTTGGAGCTAAAACAAGGAGGGATGTCTGTAGCTAATTATGTGCGAAAATTTGAAGAGGGTTGCAAGTATGTGCCATACATCGCCCGAGACAACAATGAGAAGATGGATCATTTCCTTAGGGGTCTTAATCCTAAAATTAGAAGAGATGTCAGAATGTATTCAATAATAGAGTTCAGGGAATGGTGGGACAAGGCGTTGATGGCTGACTTAAATGAGAGAGATTGAGAAAATTCATCAATAAAAGAAGCCAGTATTCAATCTCAAAAATCTGAATCAGTGGAAGAAATGAGAGTAAAAATCAAACGAAGGGAATAAAAAACGTCCTATAGTTGGGCAGACTTCTACTATAGTTGTGTGATACCCGAACCTCTCAGCACTCACCTGGCCAAATATGATTCATGCATTACATGTTAATTGCATGCTATTTGCATTTATATTGACATCATAAATTCATTTTATTTTAAATGGCGTTCTTAATCATTAAACTTAATTTTGAAACTCATGCACGGTATTGATTATCAAATACCCTAACCTAAATGGTCAATTCTACATTGGGATAAGAAGAAAATTAGGTATCAATATGATGAATATTACTAGGTTACACGTTATAATTTTTAGAAGTGTTAAAGGTGTCACTAGTAAGTCTATACGGTTTAATTTGATTTAATCAAGTTATTTCAAAAGTATGTATTTGTAAATTAACATACTTGGGATATTGGACATGATATTAGAAGACATGTTAAGAGCTTGTGTGCTAGATTTTCAAGGGAGTGGGATTCGAAGCATCCATTAGTGGAGTTTACTTATAATAATAGCTATCAATCAACAATTAGAATGGCACCTTATGAAGCATTGTATGGAAGGAAATGTAGATCTCCAGTTTATGATGAAGTTGGAGAACAAAGCCTACTTGGTTCGGAAATAGTTCAACATAGTGCTAAGGTAGTGGAGAAGATACGAGAGAGAATGAAGATCGCGCAAACTAGATAGAAAAGTTATGCAGATAAATGGAGAAATGATCTATAGTTTGACATTGGGGATCATATGTTCTTAAAAGTAGCTCCCATGAAAGGTGTCGTGAGATTTGGAAAGAAAGAAAAACTCAGCCCAAGGTATGTCGGCCTATTCAAGATTCTTGAAAGAGTTGGTGATGAAGCTTATAGTGTGGCCTTACCTCCGTCATTATCTAGTGTTCACAATATTTTCCATGTGTCTATATTGATAAAGTACATTTCAAACTCCTCTCATGTATTGAGTTATGAATCTTTGGAATTGACTCATGATTTAGCTTATGAAGAGAAACAAGTGCAAATTTGGGATTGGAAGCAAAAAGAGTTGAGAACAAAAAAGATTCGACTTGTTAAAATGTTGTGGAGGAATCATTCTACAGAAGAGGCCCCGTAGGAAAGAGAAGAAGAAATGCATAGCAAGTATCCAAAATTATTTGGTACGTCAAATTTTGAGGACGAAATTTTTATAAGGAATTGTAATGCCCAATTATATCCTACATAGCCAATAATAAATATCTTGCATGAATATACATCTAATCAATGTGCATTATCAGATTATAGCATACAAATAGTATAATTGCACGAATATGAATAATTATGACTATATGCTCCAATTATGCTTTAACATGCAATATACATGAAATATGAGATCAAACTTTTGGTTCTTGATTTAACATATTTCTTGAGTGCCTATTTATATTGAAAAGCTCGGTATCTCGATTAAGGAAAATTGATGTGTTGAATGGCCATGAAATGAGTTATTTGTATTGCTCCATACTTATTACATTCTAAAGTGATTATTTGCTTAAATATTTGCTTGAAAGATGTTACATTTGGCTAAGAACTAAAAGTATGAAAAATGATGCAATTTGATTGGTTGGTTGAATAGGTTGCATGATATCATTTTAAACCACATTGCACTTGATTATAATACCAAAGCATCAGTTTTTGTCATCTCCCTAGCCCATAAATGTGGCTCTTTGCATGAGAAGACACTAAGCACGAGTTAACCAATCATCACCCTCCACTTACCTCTCTTTAAAATGTCAAATAAGTCATTTTTAGTCATATTTTCTTGTGGAAGCTCCTAAAAAATGACCAGCCTTCTTCTCCAAAGTTTCTCCCAAATTTTTACACTCTCTTACTCACAAAAAATTGAATTCAATCCATAGGAATCCATAGAACACAAAGTAGAACAAGTTTCTACCCTTTTAAGCTTGAAAATTATTTATTTTGAAGCTTAATTCCAATTTAATCAAGGTATATTATTTCTCAGTGTTTCTTATGATGAATTTATAGTATCTAGGATGATTACATATTTTAGTGTATTTTTGTATGATTGAAAACTTAAATGGGTTACACTTGAAGCCAAAACCAAGCTAGTTAAGTTAGTTTCTAGCAAAATTGATAGCCTTATGAAATATGCTTAATTTACTTTTTTCTATTGATCTTGCAAAGCTTATATTGTATTTGGATGTGCCTACAAATGATTGTGAACAATAGCAATTAGGTTGCTTGATTGAAAGAAATAATCAATTTAAGTTATAATCGAGTTTACTCATTATTTTAGATTGTGTTCAAGTTTTGGGAGCTGCCCTAATATTTATATTTGAATTATTAGTTATTTAATAGATGTCCTAATGTTTAATGTCTCGAATTAGTAGTAAAATATGAAGTATGCATTGTTTTTGAGGTCATGTAATTGATATGGAATTGTATACAAAAAATTAAAAAGTGTATGTGATTTTAATTAGAATAGATTATGTGATTTATTAAAAGGATATTGAAAGATACATGATTTGATTATGTTAGGCCATTAACACATCCTATCTTTCAAGAGATTGACCTTTTCACTTAGCACAAAGTGGACTTGAGTTACGTTGAAATTTTTATTTGCTGTATCACAAGAATCATATAATATTGTTCATATTTTAATGTGATTGTTATTATTTGCCTAAATAAGCTGATACAGTTAAGTAAGAAAATATTAATTTTTCATCAATACTAGAGGTATGAGTTTAATAAAAGTTCTCATTTTGAGCTATAGGAGAAAGAGCTTGAATCGTTTTAAATACGCCATATACATATATCAAAACTGAGTACATCTGTTTACAAAACCATAATAGAACAGCTTGTTTAAAAACAAAATAGAGTTTTCAAAATATGATACAAAACAACTCAAGCATGGCATATGAACAAATCTCTGTCCGGCCGCTCTAAAGACTCAGTCAACCTCTAAACCTGTACATTTCCACCTGCATCATATGAATCTAATGAGCTAAAGACTCAGTAAGGTGAAACTGATGCAATAACAAATAGCGTATATACAAATCACATAAATGATTAAATGCAATATTCAATTTAATAACTTTTATTCACAAATCATTCTTTAGGACCCTTGAAGTGTGATACCTAACTAATAGGGATAGACCGTGGTTTTTGGAACCTGTTCATAATGATTGGTCAATAAGAAAACTAATACGGGGTTTCCATACTTGGTCATTCAACCTCAGGTATTAGCCGTATTCTATCTCATTCATTGTCACTTTCCTGTACCGATTTTTCAAACTCAAGTATTTACCACCATTTGTTGGTCCGTCGGTCCCTCCCGCATCCTTTGTCTACTCGACCATTAATTAAGTACCATACTTTCTTTTCAAAAACCTCATTATATCCTTAATAGTATCATACTTCATAAACCATAAATGCATCAAATATTACATCATTTCATAAATAATAACAATCACATTAAAACATGAACAACATTATATAATTTTTGTGATACAACAAATGAAAGTTTCAACTTACCTCAAGTCCACTTTGTGGCAAGTGAAAAGACCAATCTCTTGGAAGATAGCATATGTTAAAGGCCTAACATAATCAAATCATGTACCATTTAATATCCTTTTTATGAATTATTTAGTTTATTCTAGTTAAAGTTCATATACATTTTCAATTTTTGTAAATAATTCCATATTAATTAAATAACCTTAAAAATAATACATACTCCATATTTTACTATTAGTTCAAGACGGTGTCCTATAAAAATCGTAAAAGGGGAACCAAAACTGATCTAAGATTGGATCAAAAGCACCAGCTGATGGAGGGTACGAACTGGACAAGATTGTGGCAGCGTGGGACGATGAAAGCTTAATTATGTCACCTAGGCCTAATGTTTGAAGGGCTTCGTACAAATTAAGGATTGGGGGTACCACATATGGGGTGTAAAATGGATCTTTTAGTAACACTTCATTGCCAACCGCTAAGTATCGTACTTGAGTAGGTGCAACGTGCAAAAAAATGTTCGATTGGAGCCATTGCAGGGAGGTGGCAATGGTGCCATTGGCTAGTGTGGGGAGGATTTCGTTAGGGATGCCGATCATGAGCTCGATTCCGATACCCCAGAAGGGTGCTAGAGCATCAGGGTCCGGGTTGAAAAGCCGGATTCTTGATATTCCGTTGGATTGAGGAGGCTGATCACGGCTGAGGGTGGCGGCAGGTTGCTCGCCACACGGCCGTAGCAGACTCCTACTGGTGCAGCCCCTGCTAGTGCAAATCAAGAAACAAATTAATCAATCATGTCATTAAATATTAGGGCAGCCATTAAATAACTAATAATTCAAACATAATTATTAGGGGAGCCCCTAAAACATGCACACAATCTAAATTAACATGATATAAATTCGGTTCTAACTTAAATTGATTGTACCCTTGAATTAAGCAAACTAATTGCTATTGTTTTCAATCATTCAAAGGAACTTCTAAACACAATATAAGCATTACAAGATTAATAGAAATAAGTAAATTAAGCATATTTCACAAGACTATCAATTTTAATAGAAACTAGCTTGGTTTTGTCTTCAAGTATAACCTACTTAAGTTTTCAATCACTCATAAACATACTAAAATATATAACCATCCAAGATACTACAAATTCATCATAAGAAATATTGAAAAAGAATATCCCTTGATCAAGTTGGAATTAAGCTTTAAAATCAATGGTTTTCAAGCTTAAAAGTGTGGAAACTTGTTCTAGTTTGTGTTCTATGGATTTCTATGGATTGAATTCAATTTTTGTGAGTATGAGAGTGTAAAATTTTTGGAGAAACTTAGGAGAATAAGGGCTGGTCATTTTTGAGGTGCTTCCACAAGAAATATGAATGAAAATGATTTCTTTGACCTTTCAAAGAGAGGTAAGTGGAGGGTGATGATTGGTTGCATCATACTTGGTGTCTTATCATGCCAAAAGCCATGTTCATAGGCTAAGGAGATGACAAAAATTGATGCTTTGGTGTTATAATTAAGTGCAATGCGGTATAAAATAATTTCATGCAACCTAGGCAACCAACCAATCAAATTGCACCATTTTGCATACTTTTAGTTCTTAGTCAAATGTAACATATTTAAAGTAAATATTTAGGCAAATAATCACTTTCGAATATAACAAGTATGGAGCAACACAAATAATTCATTTAATGGCCATTCAATATATCAATCTTCCTTAACTGAGACACTGAACTTTTCACTGTAAAAAGGCACTTAAGGAATATGTTAAATCAAGAAACAAAAGTTTAATCTCATATTTCATGTACTAATGCATGTTAAAGCATAACTAGAGTATATAATAACAATTATTCAAGTTCGAGCAATCATGTTATTTGTATATCATAATTCAATAATACACATTGATTAGATACATATTCATGCAAGATGCTTATTATTGGCTATGTAGAAGAGAATTGGCCATTACAATCCTTCATTCCTTATAAAAATTTCGTCCTCAAAATTTGACATACCAACTAATTCTGGATACTTGCTCTGCATTTCTTTTTCTCTTTCCCACATGGCCTCTTCTATAGAATGATTCCTCCACAATACTTTAACAAGTCGAATCTTTTTTGTTCTCAACTCTTTTTCCTTTTGATCCAAAATTTGCACTAGTTTCTCTTCATAAGCTAAATCAGGAGTCAATTCCAACGGTTCATAACACAACACATGAGAAGGGTTTGAAATGTACTTTCTCAAAGTAGACACATGGAAAACATTGTGAACACTAGATAATGATGGAGATAAGGCCACTCTATAAGCTTTATCACCAACTCT
Organism: Paulownia fortunei; assembly: GCA_019321725.1. Taxonomy (NCBI): domain Eukaryota; kingdom Viridiplantae; phylum Streptophyta; class Magnoliopsida; order Lamiales; family Paulowniaceae; genus Paulownia; species Paulownia fortunei. The sequence continues at coordinate 12,967,476 of CM033122.1, read as the reverse complement.
TTCGAGAATCTCGAATGGGCCGACATACTTTGGGCTGAGTTTTTCTTTCTTTCCAAATCTCATAACACCTTTCATAGGAGTTACTTTTAAGAACACATGATCACCAATGGCAAACTCTAGATCTTTTCTCCGTTTATTTGCATAACTTTTCTTTCTACTCTGCGCGATCTTCATTCTCTCTCGTATCTTCTCCACTACCTTAGCGGTATGTTGAACTATTTCTGGACCAAGTAGGCTTCATTCTCCAACTTCATCCCAATGAACTGGAGATCTACATTTCCTTCCATATAATGCTTCATAAGGTGTCATTTCAATTGTTGATTGGTAGCTATTATTATAAGTAAACTCCACTAATGGAAGCTTTGCATCCCAACTCCCTTGAAAATCTAGCACACAAGCTCTCAACATATCCTCTAATATCTGAATAATCCTCTCTGATTGCCCGTCACTTTGTGGATGAAATACTGTACTGAATGCAAGTTTTGTTCCCATGGTACTATGTAAGCTCTTCCAAAATGTAGATGTACACTTAGTATCTCTATCGGACACTATTAAAACTGGCACCCCAAACCTGACTATCTCTTTAATATATTATTGAGCATACTGGTCCAAATTGTATGTAGATTTCACTGGAAGAAAATGGCCTGATTTAGTTAATCTATCAACAATCACCCATATGGAATTATACCCTTTTTGTGTTCTAAGTAATCCAAGCACAAAGTCATTATAATGTACTCTCATTTTCACTCTGGAATCAACAAAGGCTTCAACAACCCTAATGGTCTTTGATGTTCAATCTTAACTTGTTGACATTCAGCCATAAATTTTGCTATATCTCTCTTCATTTTAGGCCACCAATAATGTTGTTGTAAGTCCTTATATATTTTTGTGCTATCTGGGTGTACCGAGTAAGGAGTAGTATGAACTTCTTCTAAAATATCTACTTTCATGGCCTTGTCAAATGGCACACACAGTCTCTTTTTATATCGAATAATCCCATCATCAGTAATAGAGAAGTCTGGCCTCTTTCCTGCCTCAATCATGCTTTTCAATCTACACAAATGCATATCTACCTTTTGATCTTCTCTAATTCTATCCTGAAGTGCAGATCTCAACACTAAAGCTGACAACGAACACTTTTTCCCTTTAGGTACAATTTCAAGCTCTAATCTCTGCAAATCTAGTAAAATTAACTTTTGTATAACAAAAAGAGAAGACGTGAATTTTCTGTTCAATGCATCTGCAACCATATTTGCACAATTATAATCCTTCATAAGTTCTAACCATTTTCTTTGTCTCATATTCAGCTCCTTTTGGGTAAAGAAGTACTTCAAACTCTTATGATCTGTATATATCTCACACTTCTCACCATACAAATAATGTCTCTAAAATTTCAAGGCAAAAACCACAGCAGCAAGTTCCAAATCATGGGTTGGATAATTCTTTTCATACTCCTTTAATTGCCTTGAAGCATAAGTAATAACCTTCCCATTTTGCATCAAAACAACACCCAAACCATTTTTTGAAGCATCGCTATACACCACAAATCCACCAGTTCCTACTGGAATGGTAAGAACAGGAGCTGTAGTCAATTTATGTTTCAGTTCTTGAAAACTTCTTTCACAAGCATCGGTCCACAAGAACTTCACATTCTTTCTTATCAGCATTGTCATTGGAGTTGCTATCTTTGAAAACTCCTGAACAAATCATCGATAGTACCCTTCTAATCCCAAGAAACTCCTTATTCTGATACATTCGTTGGTGTTGACCACTTAATGGCAGCTTCTACCTTGTCTGGATTAACAAAAATACCATTCTTGGATACTACATGACCTAGGAATGCCACTTGCTCAAGCCAAAATTCGCACTTCTTGAATTTAGCATACAACTGCTTTTCCTTAAGAACTTGCAGCACAATCTTCAAATGTTCCTTATGCTTTTCTTTATCAGGTGAATAAATTAGGATGTCATCAATAAATACAATCACAAATTTATCAAGATATTGCTTGAACACCCTATTCATTAGATCCATAAAAGCTACAGGGGCATTGGTTAAACCGAAATGCATCACTAAAAATTCATAATGCCCATACCATGTTCGGAATGCAGTCTTTTGTATGTCTTCTTCCTTGATCTTCAATTGATAATACCCAAAGCGCAAATCAATCTTAGAAAATACAGATGCTCCTTGCAATTGATCAAACAAATCATCTATTCTTCGAAGTAGATATTTATTCTTGATTGTTACTTTATTCAACTCTCTATAATGAATGCACAACCGCAATGTACCATCCTTCTTTTTCACGAACAACACAGGTGCTCCCTAAAGAGAATAACTAGGTTGAATAAAACTCTTATCAAGCAATTCTTGCAATTAAACTTTTAACTCTTTCAATTCTGTTAGTGCCATTCGGTATGGTGCTTCAGAAATAGGAGTAGTTCTTGGCATAACATCTATCACAAATTCGATTTCTCGATTCGGTGGTAATCTCAGTAAATTATCTGAAAATACCTCAAGAAATTCTTGAACCATATCTACATTTTATGACTTCAATTGTACTTCAACTGAGGTGTCCAAAACACTTGCCAAATATCCAACACAACCTTTATTCAACATCTTTTGAGCTTTCAAAACAGTTATAATTGGTAAGGACCGTGAGAATAAGGTACTACTAAACACAAACTGTTCTTCTCTAGGTGGCTGAAAAATCACAATCTTCTTGTTACAATCAATTGTTGCATGATATTTGGTAAGCCAATCCATACCCAAAATAACCTTAAAATTTGGCATCAATAAAACAACGAGATCTGCATAGAGAGTCCTATCACTAAACTGAATAGAACAAGCCCTTAACATTTGGTTGGAATCTATTTCTTCCCTAGATTGAACAGTCACACTGTACCTTACTTTTAATAAATCTGGTGTAATGCCCAATTTTCTCACAAATGCACTGATGAAAATGAAGCTACACACTCACGCATACAAGAGGGAGAACTCACATGTGGACCTGGAAGGACTCAAGGTCAGCAATTACATGATCCATTAAGCTTACAAGTGGACCAATCACAAGATTTAGAGCTAAGCATTTTAAAGAAGCAATTATATGGGTTGATTCAACAAGTTGGTGAAATGTCAAACACATGGGGGCCCAACATGAGTCCAAATCCATTTCAAATAATTCCAAATCAGATTGAAGGAAATTTAGTCACCATGATTTTGATTTTTGAGGAGCCTAATTGAAGATACATATGTTTTCAACTTTGAAAAGTTCAATCACCAAGATTTCGGGAGCCTAATTTAAGATATGCACATTTTCCACATTTTTGGAAGGCCAAGATTATTGTCTTGAAGATTTCATGATTAAGATTATATTATAGGCAAGATTTTGAAGTTTCCTAAATGTGGGGATGAATTATGGGCAGGATTTACTTGATTAGTCTGTTGATTAGTTTGTTTCCATAGGATAATTAGTTTTCTATTCTTAGTTCTTTGTTTCCATAAGTTACAATTGTTTAAAACCTATTTAAAGGGGACAAAGTTGTATACTTTAGTGAGATTCAAAATTTATAAAAGTTTGGAGAGTTTATCTTGTTCTTCTTTCATTCTTGAAAGAACTTTTGAACTTATCAAGTTATTCTTGTGGCATTCAAAACAATCGAACTTATCATCAAGATTCTTGAGTGTTCTTGAGTTTTATTGGTGTGGCGTTCCATATCCAATTGTAGCCTTGGTTCTTGGTTTGTTAGTCACGGGTCAAGGTTCACCGAACTTGCATCTTAAAGATCTTGGGGTTCGATTCCATATTTTGGTGTTGGGTTTTGTCATATCATTGGCGAGGTTCATATCAGTTGGTATTCAGAGCCTAGGTTCCAAAGGCAAGTTTGAATTATCCCTTTAATTCGCTTATTGTTCCTAAATTCCTACTTCATTTTTCTGGTTTCTGATTAAAAACAAAACACAAAAAAAAAAAAAAAAAAAACTAAACAAAACCAGAAAATTTCTCGCAAATACTTCAAAATAAAAAATTCTTGTGGTGTTAACCTAGCCCTCCTTATTCGTGAGCCCTTACTATCACATTGATTGCTTGCATCAATTTCTTGAGAATTATTTCTTGAATCTTATGATTTGTCTTGGTTGATTCTCATCTTGAAGTGCCACTTGAATCTTGATTGTTCTTGAGTTTGATTAAGAGTGAAAAGAAGACACAACGACTGGAAAGAGGCAAGAGTGGTGAGAATAGAAGAGGGTAAAAACTGATTGAGTGCCAAACACAAGAGTGAGTGACACTTCCTTGAGTGAAACACATAATAACATTATTTTGCAGATTCTAAACATGTCACACAATCAAGTAGAAAACTCAATTGAAGAGACACAACAAGCAACCATCCCGAACCTACAACTACAGGCATTGTTGGACGAGATGAAGCGGATGATGAGGACTAAATTGGAGCAAATTCATGAGAGGATGGACAAGTTGGAAGAGGAGTCAACTAGGGGGCAATATCAAAACACTCCATTTCGATAACCACCTAGGAGAATGCAACTAGGGCCATAATGAGGTGATGTTGAAGATGAAGAAGAGTGGGAAGAGCTAAATGAATCACAAATAAATCGGGGAAGGTTTGGGCATAGAGACAAAGACATTGGTAGAAGAAGACCTAAGCGAGATGATGATTTGGGAAGCATCAAGGTGAAGATTCCATCATTCCAAGGCAGAAATGACCCTGAGGCCTATCTAGAGTGGGAGAAGAAGATGGAGATGGTCTTCAAATACCACAACTACTCCGAGAATAAAAAGATAAAACTTGCTGCAATTGAATTCACTGACTATGCTATTATTTGGTAGGATTAATTGTTGAAGGAAAGAAGGAGAAATCATGAACGGCTTCATGAGAAGACGTTTCATTCCAAGCTACTATCATCGGGAGTTGTACAACAAGTTGCAGCGTCTAACTCAAGGATCCCAGAGTGTTGATGAGTACTACAAAGAAATGGAGATTGCTATGAACCGAGCAAATGTAGAGGAAGACAGAGAAGCCACCATGGCTAGATTTTTGCACGGTTTAAATCATGAGATAACAAATGTGGTGGAGATGCAACACTATGTGGAGTTGACGGATATGGTGCACCAAGCCATCAAAGTTGAGCAGCAATTGAAATGGAGGAACATGGCTAGAAGGGGAATAGGAATGACCTCCTCAATTTCATGGAAAACAGCACCTAAACGGGACAAATGACCATCAATTAAACCTAAGCTCGAGTCCTCTAAAGATACAAAACTAGCCACAATGCCAAAACAAGGTAACATTGAATCCTCCACTTCTAAAAATCGAGATATTAAGTGCTTCAAGTGTCAAGGCAGGGGACATATAGCTAGTCAATGCCCGAACAAAAGGATCATGGTGAACAATGCTCAAGGGGAAATTGAGACAGAAAATGAACAAGAAGACGAAGTAGATGACATGCCACCTCTTGAAGATGCATATGAAGGGCAGTATGCAGTGGAAGGAGAATCATTAGTGGCGAGGCAAGCTCTTAGTGCACAAGTTAAGGAAAAAGAAAATAACCAGCGGGAGAACTTATTCCATACTTGGTGTTTCGTACACAGTAAGAAGGTTTGCAGCGTTATAATTGATGGTAGGAGTTGCACCAATGTTGCCAGAACTGAGTTAGTGGAGAAATTGGCACTACTTACCTTGAAACATCCATGACCATATCGGCTTCAGTGGCTAAACAATAGTGGAGAAATGAAGGTTACAAAATAAGTTTTGGTGGCATTCTCCATTGGCAAGTACGAGGATGAGGTGCTTTGTGATGTGGTACATATGCACGCATGTCACATCCTATTGGGGAGGCCATGGCAGTACGATCGACATGTCACACATGATGGTTATACTAACAGGTACTTATTTGTCATAAAAAGCCAGCCTATAACACTTGTACCATTGAATCCAAAACAAGTTCTCGAAGATCAGCTCAAGATGCAAAAATCAAGTGAAAAGAGAAAAGAAAAAGAGAGAGAGGCCAAAGTTGAGAAAAAAAATGAGAGAGTCGTGGCCTTGGTGAGTGAAAGAGAGGAAAAATACAACTTCATTGCAAAAAAGAATGAGATTAAGAGAGCTTTAACTTTACAACAGCCTCTTATAGTACTCATGTGCAAGAGGCCCTTTTGTGTACTAATGATCTTGTTGGATATTTGCCGAGCAACGTTCTTTCCCTTTTGCTGGAATTCGAGGATGTATTTCCGAGGAGGTGCCACCAGCTTACCACCAATTCGAGGAATTGAACATCAATTTAACTTCATGCTCGGTGCAACAATTCCAAATCGACCAACCTATAGAAGTAATCACGAGGAGATGAAGGAACTTCAACGGCAGGTTCATGAACTAATGGAAAAGGGGTATGTTAGAGAGAGCATGAGCCCTTGTGCGGTTCCAGTGCTACTAATGCCTAAGAAGGATAGGACATAGAGGATGTGTGTTGTTTGTCGAGCCATCAACAACATTAGGTAAAGTATCGACATCCCATTCCTCGATTAGATGACATGTTATATGAATTGCATAGGTCTTGTGTGTTTTCAAAAATTGACCTTAAGAGTGGATACCATCAGATTAGGATGAAAGAGGGTGATGAGTGGAAAGCTGCATTTAAAACAAAAGATGGTTTGTATGAGTGGTTAGTTATGCCTTTTGAATTAACGAATGCACCTAGTACTTTCATGAGTCTCATGAACCATGTTTTGCGTGCTTTTCTTGGTAAATTTGTAGTTGTCTATTTTGACGATATCCTAATCTATAGCAAAACACTGGATGATCATATTGAACACCTAACACTTATTTTAAAGGTCTTAAGGAAAGAAAGGTTATTTGCTAATCTTAAGAAATGTACCTTTTGCACGAACAAGCTTGTGTTTCTTAGTTTTGTTGTAAGTGCTAAAGGGATTGAGGTCGATGAGGAAAAGGTGAATGCAATTCAAGATTGGCCAACGCCTACTATGGTAAATCAAGTAAGAAGCTTCCATGGCTTAGCTAGTTTTTATAGGTGTTTTGTTCGGGATTTTAGTAGTATAGCTGCGCCCCTAACCGAAGTCATCAAGAAGAACGTTTCATTTAAGTGGGGACATGAACAAGAGAAGGCATTCAAGCTCATCAAAGATAAATTGACTAATGCTCCTTTACTTGTTGTACCTAACTTCATTAAAATGTTCAAAATTGAGTGTGATGCTTCAGGTATATGTATCGGTGGTGTACTAATGCAAGAAGGAAGGTCGGTTGCATATTTTAGAAAAAAATTAAGTGGTGCAACCTTAAACTATCCCACTTACGATAAGGAATTATATGAATTGGTTCGAACTCTGGAGACTTGGCAGCACTACCTATGGCCAAAAGAGTTTGTAATTCATACAGATCATGAGTCTTTGAAGCATCTAAAGGGGCAATACAAATTGAGCAGATGCCATGCCAAATGGGTAGAGTTCATCAAGACTTTTCCCTATGTAATCAAATACAAACAAGGTAAGGAAAATGTAGTTGCCGATGCACTATCACGCAGGTATGCTTTACTTTCAACCCTTGACTCTAAATTGCTTGGATATGAATACATTAAGGAGTTATATACAACGGATTCTGAATTTGGGGACTTGTTTAAAAATTGCACTAAAGGCGGGTGTGGGAAGTTCTATTTGCATGATGATTTTTTGTTTTGAGAGAACAAATTGTGTATTCGTCATTCATCTTTGCATGAATTACTTATTAGGGAAGCACACAGTGGTGGTTTGATGGGCCACTTTGGGGTAGCTAAGACTTTAGGTGTGTTGCATGAGCATTTCTTTTGGCCGCACATGAAACGTGATGTAGAGAGAATTTGTGTGAAATGCATTAGTTGTAAGCAAGCTAAGTCTAGACGGCAACCACATGGTTTGTACACACCCCTACCTATCCCTAATGCTTCTTGGGTTGATATCTCTATGGATTTTGTTTTGGGCTTACCTAGGACTAAGAGGGGGAGAGATTCAGTTTTTGTGGTTGTTGATAGGTTCTCTAAGATGCCACACTTTATTGCATGTCATAAAACTGATGATGCATCACATGTAGCCGATTTGTTTTTTAGGGAGATTGTTAGGTTGCATGGCATGCCAAGGACTATTATATCTGATAGGGATGCAAAGTTCTTGAGTTACTTTTGGAAGACCTTATGGGGAAAGTTGGGAACTAAATTGTTGTTTTCTACTACTTGTCACCCCCAAACTGATGGTCAAACCAAAGTAGTGAATAGGACCTTGTCTACATTGTTGCGTGATATCATACAAAAGAACTTGAAAACTTGGGAAGACTATTTACCACATGTTGAATTTGCTTATAATCGTTGTATCCACTTTGCAATTAAATTTTCACCATTTGAGATTGTTTATGGTTTTAATCTATTGACTCCTTTGGATTTAACCCCTTTACCTTTGAATGAGCGTGTTAACTTAGATGGAAATAAAAAAGCAGAATTTGTTATGCAGATTCATGAAAAGGCAAAACAACACAAGAGCATCGGACGGAACAATATGCTGAACAAGCTAATAAGGGACACAAGAAAGTTATCTTTGAACCGAGGGATTGGGTTTGGCTGCATATGAGGAAGGACCGTTTTCCAGAGCACAGGCGATCTAAACTCCTTCCATGGGGTGATGGGCCATTTTAAGTGGTGGAACGCATCAATGACAATGCCTACAAACTTGAACTACCAGGTGAGTATGGTGTTAGTACTAGCTTTAATATTTTTGATCTATCTCCTTTCGATGTAGGTGATGAAGATTTGAGAATAAATCCTTTTCAAGAGGGGAGAATGATAAAAACAAAGCTACACACTCATGCATACAAGAGGGAGAACTCACACGTGGACTTGGAAGGACTCAAGGTCAGCAATTACATGATCCATTAAGCTTACCAAGTGGACCAATCACAAGATTTAGGGCCAAGCATTTTAAAGAAGCATTATATGGGTTGATTCAACAAGTTGGTAAAATGCCAAACATAGGGGGTCCAACATGAGTCCAAATCCATTTCAAATAATTTCAAATCAGATTGAAGGAAATTTAGTCACCATGATTTTGGTTTTTGAGGAGCCTTATTGAAGATACACATGTCTTCAACTTTGGAAAGGTCAATCACCAAGATTTCAAGAGCTTAATTCAAGATATGCACATTTTCCATATTTTTGGAAGGCCAAGATTATTGTCTTGAAGATTTCTTGATTAAGATTATATTATAGGCAAGATTTTGAAGTTTCCTAAATGTGGGGATGAATTATGGCAGGATTTACTTGATTAGTCTATTGATTAGTTTGTTTCCATAGGATAGTTAGTTTCCTATTCTTAGTTCTTTGTTTCCATAAGTTACAATTGTTTAAAACCTATTTAAAGGGGACCAAGTTGTATACTCTAGTGAGATTAGAAATTTATAAAAGATTGGAGAGTTTATCTTGTTTTTCTTTCATTCTTGAAAGAACTTTTAAACTTATCAAGTTATTCTTGTGGCGTTAAAAACAATTGAACTTATCATCGAGATTCTTGAGTGTTCTTAAATTTTCTTGGTGTGGCGTTCGGTATCCAATTGTAGTCTTGGTTCTTGGTTTACTAGTCATGGGTCAAGGTTCATCGAATTTGCATCTTAAAGATCTTGGGGTTCGATTCCATATTTTAGTGTTGGGTTTCATCGTATCATTGGCGAGGTTCATATCATGCACATGATGCAAATGAATGCATAGATCCAGAATCTATCAATGCAATTATAGGTATCCACAAATTATAATAGTACATGTGACTACGGAAGCATCTGCATCGGCTTGTTCTTGTGTCATTGCATATACTCTCTCCTGAACTTTCTCCTGCACTGTTGGGCAATCCTTTGCTATATGTCCAGGCTTTTTACACTTAAATCAATGATTAGTACCACTATAGCATTCCCCAAAATGATTCTTCCCACACTTAGCACATTTAGGCCTTTCAACTGCAGTAGAAGTTTACCCAACTCTAGGATGCTTTTCGTTCCCTTGGTTTGATTTTTGCTCTCCTTTCTTCAACTGGTTTAGATTTCTTGGAGTGAATACTTGCTTCTTTTGTTGATGGAATTCTCAATCTCTTTCTCATCTAAGTCAGCCATCAAAGCCTTGTCCACCAGTTCTCTAAATTCTGTTGTTGAAGACATTCTCACATCTCTTCTAATTTCAGGATTAAGGCCCCTCAAGAAATGATCCATCTTCTCATTGTTGTCTTTGGTGATGTATGACACGTACTTGCAACCTTGTTTAAATTTTCTCACATAATCACATACAGACATCCCTCCTTGTTTTAACTCCAAGAATTCTTTTACCTTGAGCGACCTAGCATCTCTCGTGAAATACTTATCATAAAAGATTTTTTTAAACCTCTTCCAAGTTAGCTCTTCCTTATTCACTGCAAGCTTAGCTCCTTCCCACCAAGTTCTAGCATCCTTCTTCTACCAAAAAATTACACAGAGTACCTTCTCAGCATCATCAATTCGCATGTAGTCAAAAATAGTGTCTAAAGATTTCACCCATTCCTCTGCAACCATGGGATCAGACCCACCATTAAAATCTCATACACAGCTTGTGAAGGATCCTATCGAGCTTATGGTGGAGAAAGTCGCTGATTATGTTCTTGTGTTCTTTGTTGCATGTCTAGAAATTGTTGTATATGTTCACCATGCATTTTAGTTTGTTGTTGAATGAGATCAGTGAAATTGTCCACCACACGATGATTACCCTCATGATCATCCATTGTCTTCCTTTTTAGTGCCATGACCTGATATGCATTGCCCAACCTCATTCCATTCATTAGGCAATAATAAATGCATAATCATGACAATAACATGAAATAAAATATAATCAAATAAACATAAGGAAAATAAATAAGTAGTTGATCGAGTTTTCCAGTCAGGAAGTGTTCATATACCTTCTTTTGTCTACAGGAACGACTAAACCTCCGCTTTGATACCACAAACTGTAACACCCCTTAACCTAACTGTAGAGCCTAAACAAGCTGATACAGTTAAGTCAGGAAATGTTAATTTTTCATAAATACTAGAGTTATGGTTTTAATAAAAGTTCCCATTTTGAGATATAAGAGAAAGAGCTTGAATTGTTTTAAACACACCATATACATATATCAAAACTGAGTATATCTGTTTATAAAACCATAATAGAGCGGCTTATTTAAAAACAAAATAGAGTTTTCAAAATATGATACAAAACAGCTCGAAACATGGCATATGAACAAATCTCTGTCCAATCGCTCTAGAGACTCAGTCAACCTCTAAAACTGTACATTTCCACCTACATCACATGAATCTAATGAGGTAAAGGCTCAGTAAGGTGAAACTGATGCAATAACAAATAGCGTACATACAAATCACATAAATGATTAAATGCAATATTCAATTTAATAACTTTCATTCATAAATCATTCTTTAGGGCCGTTGAAGTGTAGTACCTAACTAATAGTGATAAACTGTGGTTTTTAGAACCTATTCATAATGATTGGCCAATAAAAGAACTAATACGGAATTTCTATACTTGATCTTTCAACCTCAGGTATTAGCCGTATTCTATCTCATTCATTATGGCTTTCCTATACCGATTTTTCAACTTCAAGTATTTACCACCATTTGTTGGGTCCTCCGATCCCTCCCGCATCCTTTGTCTATTCGACCATCAATCAAGTACCATACTTTCTTTTCAAAACCTCATTATATCCTTAATAGTATCATGCTTCATAAACCATAAATGCATCAAACATTACATCATTTCATAAATAATAACAATCACATTAAAACATGAACAACATTATATGATTCTTGTGATATAGCAAATGAAAGTTTGAACTTACCTCAAGTCCATTTTGTGGCAAGTGAAAAGACCAATCTCTTTGGAAGATAGGATGTGTTAAAGCCTAACATAATCAAAATCATGTACCATTTAATATCCTTTTTATAAATTATTTAGTCTATTCTAGTTAAAGTTCATATACACTTTTCAATCTTTTGTAAATAATTTCATACCAATTACATAACCTTAAAAATAAGGCATACTCCATATTTTACTACTAATTTAAGATATTAAATATTAGGGCAGCCATTAAATAACTAATAATTCAAACATAATTATTAGGGCATCCCTAAAACATGCACACAATCCAAATTAACATGACGTAAATTCGGTTCTAACTTAAATTGATTGTACCCTTCAATTAAGCAAACTAATTGCTATTGTTTTCAATCATTCGAAGGAATTTCCAAACACAATATAAGCATTACAAGATTAATAGAAATAAGTAAATAAAGTATATTTCACAAGACTATCAATTTTACTAAAAACTAGCTTACTAGCTTGGTTTTGGCTTCAAGTGTTAATCTACTTAAGTTTTCAATCATGCAAAAACATACTAAAATATGTAATCATCAAAGATACAACAAATTCATCATAAGAAATATTGAAAAAGAATACACCTTGATCAAGTTGAAATTAAGCTTCACCTTTCAAAAAGAGGTAAGTGGAGGGTGATGATTGGTTGCATCATGCTTGGTGTCTTATCATGCCAAAATCCACGTTCATGGGCTAAGGAGATGAAAAAAATTGATGTTTTGGTGTTATAATCAAGTGCAATGCGGTTTAAAATGATTTCATGCAACCTAGTCAACCAACCAATCAAATTGCACCATTTTGCATACTTTTAGTTCTTAGCCAAATGTAACATATTTAAAGCAAATATTTAGGCAAATAATCACTTTAGAATGTAACAAGTATGGAGCAATACGAATAATTCATTTCATTTTTATTCAACACATCAATTTTTCTTAACTGAAATATCGAGTTTTTCACTGCAAAAAGGCACTTAAGGAATATGTTAAATCAAGAAACAAAAGTTTGATCTCATATTTCATGTACTAATGCATGTTAAATCATAACTAGAGCATATAGTAACAATTATTCCAGTTCGAGCAATCATGTTATTTATATGCCATAATTCAATAATACACATTGATTAGATGCATATTCATGCAAGATATTTATTATTGGCTATGTAGGAGAGAACTGGGCATTACAATCCTTCCTTCCTTATAAAAATTTCATCCTTGAAATTTGACATACCAAATAATTCTGGATACTTGCTCTGCATTTATTCTTCTCTTTTTCACATGGCCTCTTCTATAGAATGATTCATCCACAATACTTTAACAAGTTGAATCTTTTTTGTTCTCAATTCTTTTTCCTTTTGATCCAAAATTTGCACTGGTTTCTCTTCATAAGCTAAATCAGAAGTTAATTCCAATGGTTCATAAGTCAACACATGAGAAAGTTTTGAAATGTACTTTCTCAACATAGACACATGGAAAACATTGTGAACACTAGATAATGATGGAGGTAAGGCCACTCTATAATATCACCAACTTTTTCGATAATCTTGAATGGGCCGACATACCTTGGGCTGAGTTTTTCTTTCTTTCCAAACCTCATAACACCTTTCATGGGAACTACTTTTAAGAACACATGATCCCCAATGACAAACTCTAGATCTTTTCTCCATTTATTTGCATAACTTTTCTGTCTACTCTGCGCGATCTTCATTCTCTCTCGTATCTTCTCCACTACCTTAGCGGTATGTTGAACTATTTCTGGACCAAGTAGGCTTCGTTCTCCAACTTCATCCCAATGAACTGGAGATCTACATTTCCTTCCATACAATATTTCATAAGCCGCCATTCCAATTGTTGATTGGCAACTATTATTATAACTGGAGAACTATTTGTATGCCATAATTCAATAACACACATTGATTAGATGCATATTCATGCAAGATGTTTATTATTGCCTATGTAGGAGAGAATTAGGCTTTACACTATTAAGAATATAATGAGTTTTTGAAAAGGAAGTATGGTACTTAATTAATGGTCGGGTAGGCAAGGAACAAGGGTGGGACCGACAGATCCAACAAATGGTGGCAAATACTTGAGGTTGAAAAACTAGTATAGAAAAGCCACAATGAATGAGACATAATATGGCTAATACCTGAGGTTGAAAGACCAAGTATGAAAATGCCGTATTATTTCTCTTATTGGCCAATCATTATGAACAGGTTTTGAAAACCACGGTCTATCACTATTAGTTAGGTACCACACTTCAAGGGCCCTAAAGAATGATTTATGAATGAAAGTTATTAAATTGAATAATACATTCAATCATTTATGTGATTTGCATATACGCTATTTGTTATGCATCAGTTTTACCTTACTGAACCTTTAGCTCATTAGATTCATGTGACGCAGGTGAAAATGTATAGGTTTAGAGGTTGATTGAGTTGCAGAGCGGTCGGATAGAGATATGTTCATATGCCATGCTTCGAGCTGTTTTGTAGCCTATTTTGAAAACTTTGTTTTGTTTTTAAATAAGCCACTCTATTATGATTTTGTAAACAGATGTACTCAGCTTTGATATATATATATATATGTGGTGTCTCTACAATAAAATGAAATAACAAATGAATTCAAGTTCTTTCTCTTATAGCCAAAACGGAGAAATTTTATTAAAACCATAACTTTAGTATTGATGAAAATTTAACATTTTTTAACTTAACTGTATTAGCTTGTTTAGGTTAAGGGGCATTACAGTTTGTGTATTAGAGCAGAGGTTTAGTTGTTTCTAAAGATAAAAGAAGGCATATGAACATATCTTGGCTGAAAAACTCGATCATCTATTTATTTATTTGTTTTTATGTTTACTTGATTAGATTTCATTTCATGTTATCGTCATAATTATGCGTTTATTATTGGCTAATGAATGGAATGAGACTGGGCAATGCATATCAAGTCACGGCACAAAAAAAGCCAATGGATGATCATGAGGGTAATCATAGTTTGGTGAATAATTTGACTGATCTCATTCAACAACAGATTAGAATGCATGGTGTGATACAACAATTACTAGATATGCAACAAAGAAACCAAGAACAAAATCAGCAACTTCCTCCACCACAAGCTCGACAAGATAATTCACAAGCTGTGTATGAGAAGTTTAGAAACATGGAACCTATTGATTTTACTGATGGGTCTGATCCTATGGTTGCAGAGAAATGGGTTAAATCATTAGACACTATCTTTAACTACATGCGAATTGATGATGCTGAGAAAGTACTCTGTGCAATTTTCTATTTGAAGAAGGATGCTAGAACCTGGTGGGAAGGAGCAAAGCTTGTAGTGAACATGGAAGAACCAACTTGTGAGAAGTTTAAAATAATCTTTTATGATAAGTATTTCACCAGGGATGCTAGGTCACTCAAAGTAAAAGAATTCTTGGAGCTAAAAACAAAGAGGGATGTCTGTATGTTCACAATATTTTTGATGTGTCTATGTTGATAAAGTACATTTCAAACCCCTGTCATGTATTGAATTATGAACCTTTGAAATTCACTCCTAATTTAGATTATGAAGAGAAACTAGTGCAAATTTGGCATTGGAAGGAAAAAGAGTTGAGAACAAAAAAGATTCAACTTGTTAAAGTGTTGTGGAAGAATCATTCTACATAAGAGGCCATATGGGAAAGAGAAGAAGAAATGCAGAGCAAGTATGTAGAATAATTTGGTACTCAAATTTTGAGGATGAAATTTTTATAAGGAAGGATTGTAATGCCCAATTATCTCCTACATAGCCAATAATAAATATATTGCATGAATATGCATCTAATCAATGTGCATTATCAGATTATAGCATACAAATAGCATAATTGCACGGACATGAATAATTGTTACTATATGCTCCAGTTATGCTTTAACATGCATTAATACATGAAATATAGATCAAACTGTTGGTTCTTGATTTAACATATTCCTTAAGTGTCTATTTACAGTGAAAAGCTCGGTATCTCGATTAAGGAAGATTTAGTGTTGAATGGCCACGAAATGAGTTATTTGTATTGCTCCATACTTGTTACGTTCTAAAGTGATTATTTGCCTAAATATTTGCTTGAAATGTGTTACATTTGGCTAAGAACTAAAAGTACGCAAAATTGTGCAATTTGATTGGTTGGTTGACTAGGTTGCAGGAAATCATTCTAAACCACATTGCACTTGATTATAACACCAAAGCATCAATTTTTGTCATCTCCCTAGCCCATAAACGTGGCTCTTTGCATGAGGAGACACCAAGCACGAGTCAACCAATCATCACCCTCCACTTACCCTCTTTTAAAATGTCAAACAAGTCATTTTTAAGCATATTTTCTTGTGGAAGCTCCTCAAAAACGACCGGCCTTCTTCTCCAAAGTTTCTCCCAAATTTCTACACTCTCTTACTCACAAAAAATTGAATTCAATCCATATGAATCCATAGAACGCAAAGAAGAACAAGTTTCCACCCTTTTAAGCTTGAAACCATTGATTTTGAAGCTTAATTCCAATTTAATCAAGGTATATTATTTTTCAATGTTTCTTATGATGAATTTATAGTATCTTGGATGGTTACATGTTTTAGTATGTTTTTGTATGATTGAAAACTTAAGTGGGTTACACTTGAAGCCAAAACCAGGCCAGTTAAATTAGTTTCTAGCAAAATTGTCAGGCTTCTGAAATATGCTTAATTTACTTTTTTCTATTGATCTTGCAAAGCTTATATTGTATTTGGATGTGCCTACAAATGATGGTGAACAATAG